>CAWUFW010012266.1:377500-553621 GCA_963921515.1 Calotriton arnoldi | reverse complement strand
TGGCCCCAGTCCCTCCTGGTAAAAAAATAATCTCGGGCTGAAATGTTGTTATTTTGTGGTTGAGTTGGGCATGGCATGCGCAGTAAACTTCTGAATGCATCTGATATCTGCGCATGCCCAGCTCAATCACTCGTGCCTGTTTCATTCTGAAAAGTAACTGCAGGGAAAATTTGATTTCTTTGCTGCGTTTCCTTGTGAGGCACTGTGCACCAGAACTCGTCAACTCACATCGTCACTGAAGAGGAGCTGGCTGCTGCTGCAGGCAGAGAGAGTGCACACTGATAAGTAATTATTCTCTGCGTAGTTAGGCCCAAGCCCCCCAAACAAAGGTGAGTGCAGGGGCAGTGTAGTGCTGTCTGTTTTTTTTGCTGTTCTCCCTCAGGCCTAGTGCTTTTGAAAGGTAGTTAACTCCGTGATGGGGGAGATGCATGAATAATTACCTTGGCACCTCATCTAGACAATAAAAGGCGCACCCTTTGCCTCTTTAATTATCGTCCTGCAGATTCTCTCCGAACCTTTTAGGCAGTGGTTTTGGCCTTGACTCCATCGATCAAATAGCCCAGGGCGCAGTGACAGTATTCTAAATCCAGCAAAACTGCCAAGGTAGGCATAACGGCCCAGTTAAAGGTGTAAACTTTAAATAAACCCACCAGGGCCGGACTGGCCATAGCGGGCATTGGGCGTTTCCCCAGTGGGCCGCTAGAGTGGGGGCCGATTTTGGGCCTCTGGGGGCCGTTTTGTTACAGGGCCGCTTTTGCAGCATAGCTGCAAAATCGGACCCTGTAACAAAATCGGCTGAAACCGGCCCTGGGAAACAGCTCGGCCGCTCCCAGGGGGGGGGCAGCCGAGCTCTTTGCCAGGGCCAGTTTTGGTTCCCAGTCCGGCCCTGAAACCCACTATTTGTTAATTGAAACATATCTTTTGTTGCTCAAAGTATTTTCAGTTGTGGATGTATGATGCATATAAAATGAAGTTGTGGGTCAAACCCAGTTGACAAACATGATCTTGGTGGACCGTAAAGTAGGAAACGAATCTGTTAATCTATCCTTCTGTGGGCCTCTCTCTGACTATTAACAATCTAAATAACTATCTGTCTCTGTGTTATCTCATATTATAATACAATAGTGACACTTTCTTTGCTTGTTTGTAGAACTGGCCATGTTTTTTCTCACTTTCTACCAAGCCATGCTGTGTCCGTATTCCCTTGTATGTTTCTGCCTATAAGGATTTGTCAATCTGCCTGTCGGTCTGCCTGATATATTTTTTTTCTATTTGACTCTACATGTGTGTGTCGCAGACTCTCTATAGTTCATCATAGGTTTGCATATGAAGTTCTGTCATCAATCTTTTTATTATTTTTTTGGCCATGCATTCACCAATACAGTGTGCAGTCATACAGGAAAACAAGTTTCCTGATATCCACAACCATAGCGTCCTTTCTAGGGTAGCAACCTGGCAGTTTCTTTTATCAGCAGCACACATATTTTATTTTAAAAAATAAGCAAAATCACCTAAACCCAATATTATTAGCACTCATCTGTACATACTTCGAACAGTAAATATACGTAGAAAATACTTTTAAATGTGCTCTAGAGCTTCTTTGATCCCTGGCTAATAATTAAAGTAAACAAAGGCAGAAAACAAATGTTACAAATAAATACATGCGCTTTGGTTAAAGCCTTATTTAGTATCATGTCCGGGCATTTGCAGATTCTTAGAACAACAATAAATGAGGGTTATTTGTCTCTTGCTAAGGTGGCAACCCTAGTCCTGTCTCACTTAGGGCTGTAAATCAATTAGCCAAGAATACCAGGGAGGGACATCACAATGCTCCTGATAAAGCTACATATCAGATATTTGTTCCAGCATCATGACATGGTTTTCAATGATTTTTATGTCTGTGAGGGTAGATATATTTAAAACATTCTATCACAGCTAACATTAGACTTTATCTTAAGAATCTAGGGCTAGATGTACAAAGCCTTTTTGTGGTCGCAAACGGCCCGATTTGTAGAATCAGGCCGTTTGCAAACGCAAAAAGGCATTTTCACATGTACAAACCCCAATTGCAATTCAATAACCTGTTAGTGAATCGCAATTTGGGTTTGCAAATTGGTATTTGGAAGAGGCAGGTTTAGGGCATTTGCATTTTTATGTATGAATGTGTTGGTACCGAAATGCGGTTGCAAAACATTCGCACTTTACCGCCAACTCAAAGTTGGTGCTAATCTATTTGCAAATGGGAAGGGGTCCCCAAGGGACCCCTTCCCCGTTGAGAATGGCTGAAAACATATTTTTTAAGAACAGGCAGTGGTCCCACTGCCTATTCTTAAAAAATGAAATTTAAATGTTTTGTTTTTTTCTTTTTGAACGCATCCCGTTTTCCTTTAAGAAAAATGGGCTGTGTTTACAAAAAAATGCTTTATGTAAAAGCGATCACAGACATGGTGGCCTGCTGACGTCAGCAGGCCACCATTCCTCTGATGGCAGTGAATCATAGTGGGTCGCAATTTGGGACTTACCTCATTATTATTCATAGGGTAGGTCTATTTAAGTCCCACTACTAATCACTATTTTAGAAATAGGGCTGGCTAGGCAAAGCTTCAAACACTAAATGCCTGTTGTCAACTGGTATGTTATCACGATTGGTTAAAGCGTCCATTCCTGAAATCGCAATACATCCTCTGAAGGGGTAATGCAACAAGCATAAGTACAATACACGCAGAAAATGGAAAGTCATTGCTTCTTACCCTTTCAGAGTTGATAAAAAATTAATCCTGACAAGTTGTGTGCCAGTAATGCCAGATATTTCATATGCGTCTGTGAAGTTGCCTGGTATTTCTCAGATATCAGATAAGCGAAGCAACATTCTCACTGTGCCCCAGCCTTCATCATCGGACTGTGAACTGATAGTTTCCCACACCAGCAGGCTCAAGTCCTCTGAATAAGCTTTAGGTTTTTTATGGTTCCTGTAATTTTTACCTAATCCAATGAAAATGTCTAAATATTCCCATTTGTTAAAAAAGTTTAATTTTGATATTCTGTTCTGCTAGAAATGGTATTTAAAAACAAATGACATTTTACACTGTCCGCCAGTGTATTACAAACGTCTTATGCTCGATGTGAGGCCAACTTTACTATATGTTTGAACACTTACTTAGAGCCCCGTTACAAATAACTGATGCTGGGATGTTAATTCTGCACCTCAAGAGATATAGATACCAGGGTCATGCTAACTGTGAAGGTGTGGAATTAATGGTGATTCCAGGTAGAAGCCTGATTAATGAGGAATTACTGGGGGAAATTTGTAATTCTGGGTTTGATTCCCACAGTAATTCCTCATCCTCCCTCCACCCCATAGCCCCAGCTATTTTGGCTGCTTCGTGCAGCCAAAATCTTCAGGGGAAACATGACAGAGTTTCCACAGACTATGTAACACCTAATGAGAATTCCAGATGTGGCCAGTAACAGTTACCAGCCCCATTTGGAATTTTGAAACAACTTCAGTGCATCAAATGGAAATATGAAAATGTAGGTTCTTATTATCCCGGAGTATCTGTTTGCTCCTGAGATGTAAATGTGCTCTCCCATTAAGAGTATTGGCAGTCTGCTGAGGAGCATAGGAACTCTCCCTTTTATATTAAAGAAGTGCAGGGACTCAGTACCTGACAGTATCTGCACTCATAATGAGGCCCGAAACATTGACATACTTAGAAGTGGAACTGTAATCTAAATCTGTACAGAGATACCACATCTGTGTCACTGGGACAAAAGATGCCCACTCCTTGGCTTTTCTATTAAGTTAATCCATGGAAAGTTAGATACGTTTGATGTGTAGGTGTTTGTGTGTGTCGAGAGAGAGAGTAAAACATAATTACACTGCTGTTGTGGTCCAGCTAATGCAAACATGTGAAACCTCTCAATTCGGCCAGTTATGGCATGCAGTACATACAATGCACAGCATAAAGTGCATTTAAAAGCATTTTCTTTACATATCTCAGTTGCCAGTAAATGGTCATATTTCAGCTAAGGGTGCTCCATTTTTTATTACACTAAGGGGTCGATTCCGATTCGGGCCGGAAATTTCTCCGACCGAGCCGGACCCGGAGAGATTTCCGACCGAATCGGACCCGTGCAGTCCGACCGAACGAGTACGATGCGTCCGTATGTTATCGGACTCGAGTCGGTCGGACTCCCATTGAAGTCAATGGGAGCCGGTCGTACAACGCGTACGCGGGCTCCCATTGACTCAATGGGTGTGAGTCGGACAAGGGCGCCCCTACAGCGGGTACGCGGCGAAGCGATTTGCGCCGTACACGCACAGGTAGGGGGACCCATGGGTCCCCCCTGTGTGCGACTCGCGCGGCTACGCGTACAGGGGGTCCGACACGGATCCCCGAAGTACGGCTCCGACAGCTCTTACGAGCCGGAGTGCGCGGCTCGGTCGGACTGCTCGCGGCGCGCATCGTACTTACCCGGCCGGGAAACGTCTCCATTGCGCGGTGCGAGTCGAGTCCGAGCGAGTCGGTCGGAGCGGTTCGAGCCAGGGAGCGAGTCGGTCGGAGCGGTCGGGACGCCCGGACGAGTCGGTCGGCGATTTCGCATCGTACTCGCTCGGCCGGACCCGCGTACGGTTCGGTCGGAAACAGGGCTCCGAATCGGATCCGGTAAAGCCGAATCCGATTCGGAGCCCTACCGGCCGAGATCGGAATCGGCCCCTCAGAGTGAATAATGTAAGATTATTCATTATTAGTGTAATAAAACTTTGACAGTAAACAAAGAGTGGAGCCCTAACTGAGGTCCATAAGATCGAGCTGCCACTGTGTTCCTGGCACTGATTTTGCCACCTCTGAGGCCAGGGATCGCAAAGCCAGTACCAGGGACAACAAAGGGCAAGCCAGGGGCCAGAGCTGCCACCCCTGGCGACTCCTAAATGATGTCCCTGGTGTACAAATCATATATTATTGATCCTAAATGATGTACTAATTTATTCCTCTTAAGCACATAATTGAAATATTGATAGACACTGTATTTACCAAGTACATGAGAAATCTAAAGGACATGCTTTGCATAATTTATTAGCTAGTTGAGTTGCCTGTATTTAAGTTTTCTTTTGTTTTATGTTACAATACATAGCTAATTTGGAAATTCCACTCCTATTAGAAATTGACTCACTGTGAATATTTAGATGATGTGTCCAGAATAAATGTATCCATACTAATATGTATGCAAATATAATTTTAAATGAATCATAAACCTACCCTGTCATCATTTGAAAAATTATAGTTGCCCAAAAACAAATTAAGTCCCACAAAGGAAAGTGATACCTTTCAATTGCTCTCTAAGTAAAAGAAATGTGAGTAATGTTCATGCAGTTACACTTGTAACTGAATGCTAGTTACTTTGTTCCCCAACCTCCCACCACCTTGCTGATAGAGATGGTAAATTTGAAATATACATATTTCATACCTTGGTCTAGTAGGTCCAGAATGTTTGATCATGCTTCTGGATTTCCTGAACATATTTGTATGCCCCACATCATAGTCTGCAATAGTGTGTTGAACAAATGGTTACCAATATAAATAACAAACAACAATGTACTGTTTTCTTACTTCCTCAGCTCGAGAGCACATATGTTATTGAATCTTTATATAATCTGATAAGTTGCTCACTGCACAAAATGAGGCGATCATATGTAAGTGGAGCTACGAAAAGGAAAAAAAAATCTGAAGTAAAACAGAAGCTTGCAAAGCTTCAAAAGTAACTTCATTTTTTCCGGTACAATCGAAATGTTGTACTGATAATGCGGTGCAGTCACAGTATGAAGGAGATGATCTTGTTGCTAATGAGCCAGTAAGAGAATATACTGAGGATGTATCTGCTTCCACTTCCTCAAACATTATAGATTTACAAACTATTCCTGGAAATGCTTCTCAAAGTATGATAACAGATGACAGCCAATGTTCACAAATTCCACAACTAACAGCAGTGAGCTACGCAACAGATCCTGCCTTATGGAATCCTATCACACACGAAACACGATCGTATTGGGTTCAAAGAGGGCCTTCAACCTGTCAAAATCGAAATAGTGATTTTTCCAGCTCTGCTCGTGTTTATCAAATTGTAGAAAAGAATCACAAGCGGAGTTTATCAAATGCTGCTTTCAAGCAGCAACTGCAAAATGGGGAATTTGTAAGTCGTACATGGCTATTATATTCTCCTTCACAAGGAACAGTGTACTGTTTTGCTTGTCGTTTGTTTTCTAGCACAGATTCTGTCTTCAGTAGATCTGGTTTTAATGACTGGAAGCATGCAGCCCGTCGTATTTCTCAACATGAAGCTTGTCCTGAGCATCAAAAATGCATGTTAGTATACACCACCTGTCAAAAAGAAGCTGGTAAAATTGATTTTGAATTAGAAGAACAGATAAAACATGAACAAATATACTGGCAGGGTGTGCTGAAAAGAATTGTAGCAGTTGTTAAATTTTTAGCAGCAAGAGTTATGGTATTCAGAGGAGAAAACCAGATGATAGGATCACTGCACAATGGAAATTATTTGGGGATTTTAGAACTTCTAAGCCAATTTGACCCGTTTCTTGAAGAGCACATCAGGAAATATGGAAATGCTGGAAAGGGCGATCCCTCAAACCTATCAGCAACAATTTGTGAAGAATTTATCACATTAATGAGCAAGAGAGTTTTCTCTGCAATAATATCAGAAATAAAAGAAGCAAAATATTATTCTCTCAGTGTAGACTCCACTCCAGATGTGTGTCACATCGATCAGTTGACATTCACAGTGAGGTATGTAAAGGGTGACGTACGAAAGGAGCGTTTTTTGGAATTTATCTCCATTCATGGTCATGGGGCAGAGTATCTTGCTGATGTTGTAGTGAAATTCCTAGAGCGGGCCGGTATTCCATTATCAGATTGTCATGGTCAGTCATATGATAATGCATCCAATATGTCTGGTCAGTATTCGGGCTTACAGGCAAGACTGAAAGAGATCAACGAATTTGCTGTTTATGTGCCATGTGCTGGCCATTCTTTGAACCTGGTGGATATAAAAGCTGCTGAGTGCAGCATGCAGGTTGTTTCTTTTTTGACTTTGTTCAAAATTTGTACACCTTTTTTGCTGCTTCTACTCATCGTTGGGATGTGCTACTTCATTCTGTAGGCCCAGATCACAAGGTTGTAAAACGCTTGTCTGATACTCGATGGTCAGCTCATGCAGATGCCCTCAATGCATTGTGTGGTGGCTATGAAAGAATTAAAGCTGCTCTTGATTCACTGACAAATGATCACGTTCAGTCAAAAGATACAATGCATGATGCACTTAGTCTCCTTAAAAAAATGGACAAACTGGAAACCATTTTTTTGACCATTCTCTGGAATGACATACTGATGCGTTTCAACGAAACTGGCAAGCTGTACAAAAAGAAGATGTTAACCTATCTGTTGCAGTCAACATTATCCAATCTTTGAAGTCTTATGTCCAAGAGTTGAGAGACCAATTTGATGACTATGAATGCAAGGCAAAGGCAAAAGCTCCTGATACTCATTACAGAGATTTTGGAAAGCGTACAAAACAACAAAGCAGTAGACAAACTCGGTTTGAAGGACCCTCTAGTGACACCGTACTTGAAGGGCGGAACAAATTTAAGGTAGAAGCATACTTACCGATCATGGACGCTCTGATTGATGGTTTAACATGGCGAAGTGAAGCATATAGAGACCTAAATAATCGGTTTGGCTTCTTTATAGAATTAAAAACATGAACACCAAAGAAATCGAAGGGAGGTGTGAAAAGCTTGCCTCTTTGTACTATAAAGACCTGAACAAATCTGATCTCATCAAGGAATGCCAGCAGTTCAAACATTATCCTGTACACAAAAATGAAACAATTTCAATGTCTTGTCTTTAAAGGAAAATAAAATCTGATAAACTAGAGAACACTTTCCCTAACATTGAAATTGCACTGCGAATATTCTTGTCGATGATGGTCACAAACTGTAGTGGTGAAAGGTCCTTTTCAAAGTTGAAGCTCATAAAAAATGAGCTACGTAATCGAATGCTACAAGCCAGACTCATTTCTCTGGCTCTGCTGAGTATTGAGTCAGAAATGCTCCAAGAAATAGAATTTGCTGATCTGGTTAATGAGTTTGCTGCTAGCAAATCCAGAAAGAGATGCATACTTTAAGTAGTGTCTTACAGGTGCCAAATATTGTACAGAGATGCTCCAAGGTTCTACTTAGAAGCTTTATTTTGCAGAAACACATAGTGACATTTTTGGTATTCATTGAATCTAAGTAAGTATTCATAGAAACACATTTACTTTCCTTTTTCTAAAAATCTGCATTAAGATGTTTAACTTCTACTACCTAACCTGCAATTAAAATACCCCTAGATGCTCTGGAATCACAGCACATTGTGCACTTATAGCATTTGACATTATATGACAAGAAAAACTGACAAATGGGAAGAAGACCCAAGAACAAAATCACTTTGAATAATGTTCACGAGAAAATGCCAAAACCGTATTCTATGTGACAAAAAGCATTGTCAAAATTCAAGCCAACAGCATAGAGTTCTTGTATTCAATCTTGCCTATTTCATCCTTCTCCAAACTATAAAACAACCAAAGAGGGCCTGACCGTTCAGGAAAACAGCATGGATGCCTTGCAGGCATCTCCAAGACTGATTTGACCTGAAAAATGGTAAATCATAAATAGGGTCCATCTGAGCATCATAAAATTATTGTCAGCAGTTCACAAAGGCCTAAGACTTTCTATGGTCTATAAGTTTCTACTTATCATTGAAACTTAATTCAAGCCTTTGATACAGGCAGCAAACATGCCTTCAACAAAACTTCCAAACCCAGCAGCATTTATGTTCAATTCCTCAAAATTAAAATAGAACTCCTTAACACAATTACTGCACAGGTCAGGTGTAGATAACAAGATTTGCAGAGAAACAAGATGAGGTCCAACAAGGATAATTGCTCAATCATGTTCTGTTTAACCTATGCACCATGATGTATATGATATCATCCAAACAACCACCTATTGCACAGAACACATTGAAGAAGGTTGAACGCCAATGCTTTTCTGTATTTATTACTGTTTTCTGTCAGCCCATGCAATAAAGTTCGTCCCAGAATCAACATTGTTAATGCCTTAAACAATTTGAAATTCACCAGTAAAATGTTAAAGGTGATGTTCTGAGCATGTCTGAGGAAAGAAAGAACCAATGTTAACAATAGAAAGAAGGTAAGAAGAACAGCACTGAAAATAGTAAATGCATAGAAAGTTCTATACCTCAGGCTGAAATGAATGAAAAATAATATCATGAAACAAGACATTGATTGAAATCTAGACAGGTGGATACAGAATTTTGCTAGAAAATGGGACAACATCACTCTGGCCTACTTCAATAATGTTATATGTGATACTTAGAGTGACTTAGATACCCAACAGGAGAGAGTGGCCTAGCACAACCAGGGGCCCCACTGATCTTCATTTATCTTCAGGTGTGGATTCAAGTAACATAATCACTATAAAATGTAATGTAAGTAATTACAGCTCATTTTTCTTCTTTCTTTTACTGTTTCATACATTTTGAATGTATCATTAAATATTGCGTGACATAACAAGGGTGTGAATGAACGTAAAATGGACCGTGAATTCAAAGTTATTGCGAACAGGGGCCCCCAAAATATGTTTGGCCCAGGGCCCCCAAAATCCTTAAGATGTCCCTGACAGGGATCTTGGTCTACCGTCCCCCTGGCCCTTATGGACAGTTTATAAAATCACTAACAGACGCCGCTGCTAGATTGGCAAGTACGTCTCCCAATCTGACCGTATTAGGTGATCTGAACCTACACTTAGAAAATCCTCTCAAAGCGGAGGCAGCAGACCTCACACATAACTTATTGGCTATTCAATTATTACAAAAAGTGTCTAGTCCCAGACACGAAAAGGGCCACATTCTTGACCCAGTCTTTTCGAATGACATACAGCTCTGCACAGGAAGCCCCGTTCCGATTCCATGGTCAGACCACTTTTTAATACCAATTATTTGGAATACCCCATATCAGACGGCAGGGAAACAAACCCGTAAGAACTGGGCGCGTCCCTGGGCAAAACTCTCGCCAGAGGTCTGGTCCAAGGCTCTGGTAAACACCAAACCAGTGAAAGAGGTTAATACCACTATAGCGTCAGAGAATTACAATCGATGGATCAGAGCTTCGTTGGATGCTACGATCCCATATAAATGGATCCAGGATAAGCAGGAGGAAAAACAGACACCATGGTACTCACCTAAATTGAGAGAACTTAAACAAAAATGCAAGAAATTAGAGCGAGCCTGGAGGAAGGACTATAATGACGAAAAAAAACAAATATACCGAGAGGCTATTAAACTGTATCATTCGGAAATAAAAAAGAACGCAGACCCGATTTTTGGAGGAGAAAATAACAGCAGCAGCAAATGCACCTAGGGAAATATTCCAAATCACAAAAACACTTACTAGGTGCCCGGTGCCAGATCTGCCTTCAGTCTCTGCACAGACAAGATGCGATGAACTAGCGGAATTTTTTAATAAAAAAATTCTAGATATCTACAATTCGTTTCCTCAAAGTACAAGTACAAATAAGTGGGATCAGGGAATAGATTCGCCAAGTTATACGACTCCACGTTTGGAAGACTTTCCTACCCTGGATCTGGCCACATTATCACAACTCTTTGCGCAGGTCAAATCGGGTTCCCCTTTAGACCCGACTCCCCTTCACAAACTTCGCAAAGTAGAAGAAACTATTCTTCCAGCTCTGCTAGAGGTATTAAACTCTTCGTTATCTAGTGGCCAGGTACCTCTGACGTGGAAACACGCCATGATAAGGGCCCTTTTGAAAAAGCCCAACTTTGACCCAGAGGTATGGAGTAATTATCGCCCAGTCTCCCTGCTCCCCGGGAACAGCAAAATTCTCGAGAAATATGTAAATAAACTTCCCTTCTGCATACTACTCAGAAAGGCTTCAGACCTAACCATGGGACAGAAACAGCCTTGATAGCAGTAGTGGAAGAATCTAGGAAAATCCTGGATCAGGGAGGGACAGTGGCGGTTATTTTACTTGACCTGAGCTCCGCATTTGATACTGTCAATTATAACATCTTGTTTGACAGGCTCAGAATGGTGGGAGTCTCAGGCAAGGTCTTGACATGGATTGAATCTTTCCTGAAAGATAGAGTATTCCAGGTGTTTGAGGGGAACTGCACCTCCAAATGTCTGCCACTCGCGTGTGGAGTCCCCCAGGGCTCATCATTGAGCCCTACCCTTTTTAATATGTACCTCAAACCCCTGGCCGAATTAGTACTACCTTATGGGATTCAAATCATCACATACGCAGATGATACACAATTGGTTGTAGCACTAAAACATCCAAAGAATACACCAATTAATCTTGAAGCCTGTATGGAAGCGGTGGCCACCTGGATGGACCAGCCTTGTCTCAAACTCAACAGAGACAAGACGGAGTTAATGATTTTAGACAACCATCCCGCACCCCAATGGAACCAATGGGATTAAACTGGCCTAAATGTCTAGGTCCAGCACCAACCCCCAAAGGTCAGATAAAAAGTTTAGGCGTCTGGCTAGACAAATCCCTTAATTTCAAGAGCCAAGCAATTAAGTTAGCTGCATCCTGCTTTGGCATCATTAGAATGCTGTGGAAAATTCTCCCATTACTCCCGGTACCGGCACGCAGAGTCATTGTACAGGCATTGGTGCTCTCACGATTAGATTATGGGAATTCCCTATACCTAAGTACCACAAAGGCCACGATAGGGAAATTACAGGTGGTACAGAACTGTGCAGCCAGGTTGCTGCATCACACCCCCTACCGGCAATCCGTCAAACCGTTTTTTTAAAAAACTTCACTGGCTGTCAATAGAAGAACGGATCAAATTTAAAGCTTTGTGCATAGCATATAAAACCCTTTGGGGGACAGGTCCCAAGATAAATCACTCCCTTAAGGCCCTCTACCATCCAACAAGATGTCTCCGGTCAGCTAACCAGTTTTTGGCAGCGATACCAAAAATCAAGAGAGTACGATCAGGTGGTCGTATGTTCTCTTACAACGCGGCTAAATTATGGAATACTCTTCCTGTTCAGCTGCGTGCAACTACTCACCATCTATCTTTCCGGAAACAGCTGAAGACGTGGCTCTTCCAGAGACTGCCTTAATGAGGCCACCTCTCTGTGCTTTGGGCTCTGCTTATCTCGGAGAGCGCGGGGATGCCTAAGGGTAGCCAGGCGCTCTATAAATATTAATTAATAATAATAACCACCGTAAACTGTATGTGTGATAAAACAGAGATGTCTTGTATGTACAGAGGCGTCCTGTATGGTCACACAGAGGCACTGGTTCGCGTGTGCATTGTATGACATGGGTTACACTCTTATTATCCTCGAGTTCAGCGATGTCTTGTATGGTCACACAGAGGCACTGCTTCACGTGTGCATTGTATGACATGGGTTACACTCTTATTATCCTCGAGTTCAGCGATGTCTTGTATGGTCACACAGAGGCACTGGTTCACGTGTGCATTGTATGACATGGGTTACACTCTTATTATCCTCGAGTTCAGCGATGTCTTGTATGGTCACACAGAGGCACTGCTTCACGTGTGCATTGTATGACATGGGTTACACTCTTATTATCCTCGAGTTCAGCGATGTCTTGTATGGTCACACAGAGGCACTGCTTCACGTGTGCATTGTATGACATGGGTTACACTCTATTATCCTGAAGTGCAGAGATGTCTTGTATGGTCACACAGAGGCACTGCTTCACGTGTGCATTGTATGACATGGGTTACACTCTTATTATCCTCGAGTTCAGCGATGTCTTGTATGGTCACACAGAGGCACTGCTTCACGTGTGCATTGTATGACATGGGTTACACTCTTATTATCCTCGAGTTCAGCGATGTCTTGTATGGTCACACAGAGGCACTGGTTCACGTGTGCATTGTATGACATGGGTTACACTCTTATTATCCTCGAGTTCAGCGATGTCTTGTATGGTCACACAGAGGCACTGCTTCACGTGTGCATTGTATGACATGGGTTACACTCTTATTATCCTCGAGTTCAGCGATGTCTTGTATGGTCACACAGAGGCACTGCTTCACGTGTGCATTGTATGACATGGGTTACACTCTTATTATCCTCGAGTTCAGCGATGTCTTGTATGGTCACACAGAGGCACTGCTTCACGTGTGCATTGTATGACATGGGTTACACTCTATTATCCTGAAGTGCAGAGATGTCTTGTATGGTCACACAGAGGCACTGCTTCACGTGTGCATTGTATGACATGGGTTACACTCTATTATCCTCGAGTTCAGCGATGTCTTGTATGGTCACACAGAGGCACTGCTTCACGTGTGCATTGTATGACATGGGTTACACTCTATTATCCTCGAGTTCAGCGATGTCTTGTATGGTCACACAGAGGCACTGCTTCACGTGTGCATTGTATGACGTGGGTTACACTCTTATTATCCTCGAGTTCAGCGATGTCTTGTATGGTCTGAAACCGCACAAGAAATCTGAATTCTTCCCACTGAAGCGTGCTCTGGGAGTATACGAGCAGGATGATCCCATTTGGCCTGTCTCAGGGTCTGTACTGCGGATTCATAATCTCGCCACGGTAAAGTTTGCATCGGAATTTGAATTGAGCAATGCTTCATGCCAGATGGTAGAGGGCACATCGAAGGAACGCTGCAGACAGCTTAACTCCCGGAGCAGCTAACCAGGCAGAGCAAAAAAACAAATGGTGTAAAAAAAAAAAACACAGTTGCTGATCTGTATCGTGACACCGTGGGTGAAACCTCTCTCGAGCAGGTTGTTGAGCCAGACGAAGGCGCGATGCTATGGAAAGCCGCCTATGTAGGTGAAGCCGACAGGCAGGGAAGGACTGTATGGATGGCACCGGCTTCTTTTAACCCTCTAGTAACCTGCCAATTGTTCTGCTGCCTACGAGAGCTTTGTTTTTGCTATAGAAAGAAACACACCAGCTCCTTCCCCTGCTGCGCAAAGCAGCTTGAGGTGCCAGGGCATGTCTTCTAGCAGCTACAGATGCACCATCCACGAAAGATTTAGCCAATTACTCCCTTGAGGTTTGTAAGGGACCCAGTCGCGGGTCGCGCGGGGGCGGTAATTAATAAAAAAAATTAAAAAACGTATCTTCCTCCGCTCAACTTCTCTACACCAGTGGCGGCTGGTGACATTTGAAAGTGGTGGGCGTAAATACTGCAGTGTGGCGAGCGAGCGAACATTTTGAAAAAAGAGTGGGCAAATGGTGCATTTTCAAGCAAATTTGAGAAGCAAGAAGGTTAATAAAGCAATTGTGAAATAGCAGTTATTACATTAATAAAGAGATGTCATAGGAGGTGGCGGTCTCTTTCCCTCCCATTACAGAGTTCCCTTCGTCTGACACTGGAGGTGGCTGTCTCTTTCCCTCCCATCACAGAGCTCCCTCTGTCTGACACTGGAGGTGGCGGTCTCTTTTCTTCTCATCACAGAGCTCCCTCCGCCTAACACTGGAGGTGACGGTCTCAATCCCTCCCATCACAGAGCTCCCTTTGTCTGACACTGAAGGTGGTGGTTTCTTTTTCCCATAGCAGAGCTCCCTGTGTCTGACACTGGAGGTGACTGGAGCTTTCCTTTCCGTCCCACAGCTGCATGTGTCTCGCAGTGAAGGCGACTGTTCGGGTCTCATAGCTCCTTTTGTCTCTCACTGGAGATGGAGGTTTCTTTACCTCTCTTCCCACCGCTCCCTTGTCTGCAACTGGAGGAAGTCGTACCCCTCTCAAACCAGGGCTGTCACTCCAGTGTAGTGCCTACACCTACCCAGAGGCAGGTTCATTCACAAAAATGTAGAAGTGAGTGGGAACTTACGGGACCTGACTTCCACACTTTTATTTTTGCTATTTACTTGTTAGACTTCTTCTGTTTTCAATATTCTGATGCCAATTTTTTGGGGAAACTGTTTTCGGAGCCTATAATTAGGGCGTTAACACCTGTAACTGTTGCCTCCTCTACCGCTATAGGCCCAAGGCGAAGGCAAGGGCATGTGAGGGGGGAGGGGTGAGGGGTGAAGTTCCGTTAACCAGAAACTTAAGTTAAGGCCGGCTCTTCCCATAAGCTGGTCTCTGATGTGTTCACAAAAATCACGACCTGCGTCAGCATTGGACAATCCGTCTTGCAGGTAATCCATTCCATGAGGCTGCCCTGTCAGCCTCCAGCGGTGAGAACAACCAGTGCTTCATTAGCTAAATATATACCTGCATAAATAAATAAGTGCAGGGGTCCAAAGTGTTTCTTCCAGGGCAGTGATTCATACTACAACACTTGCAGCTGTTGACTTAGTTGACTGCTAAAAAAACTCTTTGGGTCCAAGCTACGTTCAGAAAATTGAACAGAGGAATTTACCAAATTAATATTGGGATACACTGGACAAAACAATTGCCCCTCACTTGAAAGTAGTAGGTTTTTCCCCAAACTCAAAGGACAAATTACCTGATTTTCTTTAACTCTACCAGCATATCATGATGACTTTCCTCATCCTCTTTCCACATCTGATAGAAAGTCAAATGCAAGACCAAAGCTTGCCCTTTGTTCTTTGAAATTAATTTGCCTCCCGATTTGGCCTTAGATTTGACAGTATTTTACCTAAGTCACACTAGACACTAGCCTTTGTTGTTAAAATAGCAGATGCCCCAGAGGGTAATTTGTGCTTCTTCTCAAGGCCTCCACAGAGGTGTTCATCGCTTTGGTTGTATCCAGAGCGGGGTGGCTGGTTCTAAGTCATCTCCGCTCCCTATTGAAGGAGATGATAATGAAACAGAAACTCTAGAGTTTCAACGATGACACCAAGCACAGGTTAGGTAAGGAAGGGGAAACCTTCTGAACCCTCAGAGATGATCACTGAGCCTTTGGTGGTAACTGTCTACCCTCTTTCCTTTGATAGTATAATGCCAAGGGTAATTGTGAGAAGGTAAAGGCAAGTGAAGAAGTCACATGCCAGTGGCCCTGCACAAACTCAAAACCACCAAGACAGACACCTTTCAGACCAGCCTGCAAATAATCATGTTATTCTAATAAGTACCTAAAGGGTACCTAAATTGTGGTGGGGAGTTGCCTAATAACATTTAGAAACGTAAATGTATAACACACTGATTTTATTATACAACAAAAATCTTTTCAATATTTGAAAACGTTAAATAATTCAAAACATTACAGTGAATAGGAACTATACATACAGGGATTGCAACAAACCCATATTGTGCACCTCAACAACAGGCATTGCAGGGTCTTGCCGATATTCAAAAACACTATTAAAATTACCACAGAGTTGCTGTACAAACAAGGTTTACAAGTTCCAATGTTTCCAAACGCCTCCATTAACCTTCACAAAAGTCAATAAATGTTTTGTGGTACCACATTAACACTTGTTTAAGACTGTCTATAGTTACAAAAAACGAATTACAAACTACAAAACAGGAACTTAGTACAGAAATACAGGAACTAATTAAAAAAATAAGACATTTATCCTAGGGCTGAGTAAAAAAAGACTTCCATTATGCACGAAAGGCACTGACAGGTTGCAGGCAAAGGACCATATCCGTTTTAAGTAAGGATGTAGGATGTGTAAATATGTTAGTAATAAGCACCCCGTACCTAGCAAATGGGATCTTCTTATACCAGCTAACAAGAGAAATCCTGAGGCAGCATAAAAGGCTGCAATACACCTACTGATTAAAACTTAAATCCAGAGGGGGAAAGGCTAATACATGCTTGTTTTTGGTGTATTGGGAATTAACCATACCTCTAATAGGGAGCAGCAATAAAGACTAGTGCCAAACACATTACTAGAAACATTGTGAGGCAAATACCAACACAACACCATTGCTATTTTCGCAAACGCGAGTACGACAGGCTGGCTCCATATGTGGACGGGGTAGCATCCTCACCTGGGGATAGGTCTTTACATACTGGTGCTTTTTATACACAGACCCGGAGTTGTTGCTTTCCATGCTAGGGCATTACCAATACCGGCCTAGTATGAGTGCAGTACATAAGGTTGTGTTCCTTAACATGCAGTGACATCGCAGATAGTAGGAAGGACATAATGCACAGAGCACTGACAACAACTCAGCCTAATCCAAAGGATGTAGCTAACTCTCCTCATAGGCTGAGCCCCAGAAAGCCAGTGACTGAACACAGGTGAGACGGGCCAGTGAGGGGGGCAGCGGGGGGACAGCCGAGGAGAAGGGCACGGGGAGAAAGTGACAGGAGAGACGGCAGGACTGGGTGGGGGTGCAGAGTATAAAGGGCGAGGGGGGGGTAGACAACAGAGAGATAAAGTAACAGGACAAAATGTAAGCCGGGGAAAAGAAAGAAAGACCCAGGAGCTTCGGGTATAAAGATGAGCCGGAGAGAAATACTGGAGACGGCAGTGTGTGCCACAAGTGCCCGGGCAGTTTGAGCGTGGAGAGGGCAGACCCCCAGAGAGAGAGACCAGAGTGTAAGAGGTGGCAGCTAAAGACGGACTTTCGAGAAGCAGGGGAGAGTGAATGGGTAGGGTGAAACAATGAAGGTGGAGGGCAGAGACACTCGGAGAGAGGGACAAGATCAGCCAGAGTAAGGGTCGATAGGGGTCAGCAAGGAATCCGAGGCAGCAGGCACAGCTCGAGCCCCTCCTCCTTGTTTGTGTGGGGGAGGGGAGAGCTAGGCTCAGAGTGAACTCTTGTGAATAGAGTTTTGGAAAGTGCGTGACTCCTGGTGAAAGTGCTTTGGCCATGGACGCCCCTAAAGTCAGCGCACAGGGCAGGGGAGTGAGTCTCAGACACTAACGGAGGCATTGTGACCCCAGCCCTTCGAAAATAGCAGAGATCTGGCTGAGCGCCCCGGCCATGCCTGCCAGACAGTATCCGATCAGATACTGTACCTCAGTCTACCAGAAAGTGCCCCCCCCAAGTTCCCACAGCCACGCTTTCAAGTAGCAGAATCATGTTCATGGAGGAGACAGGCGCGACCACTACGAGCCTCTGCAAAAAACTGACTAAGAGGTCGCAAAGTTGGAAGGGAACTTCAACAGCGTGCATTTTATACAACTACTTCCCAGCAAGGGCTTCATTTCAGAAACTGCTCTAAAACTCACCATTCTTGTATGTGGACTGACTGACCCTTCAACCTCTACCCGGGGAGTACGCGCGGGGGGGGGGAGGCGTTTATTTTAATGACTAAATAAATAAACTTACCAGGCATCTCCGGTCCCGCGTCGCATCACGTCTCCAGTCTCCATACAAGTCGTGGAAGTAACTTCTCCCCGCTCTTTTGCTTGACTGGCAGTGGCAAATGAGAATACTGGATGCGACTGGGGGCGGCTACTCGGCTGTATCCTGGTATAGGGCATGGGGCAACTGTACGTCACCGCCCAGCAGGATCCTATCTACAGACGCCTGCACTACACTAGGCATGCGCAGCATATCTAATGTATTGTGAATGGCGTGGGGAGCTGAAATAAAGATCGCTCTTCTCGCAGATGCGCCGTCCATCTTCTGGACTCCTGCTCTGAGTGCTCTCGCCTGCGTGCGCTGTGCGTTCTGACATGCGCACTTTCACCTGTGAAGCAGCTGCCAGCACAGGCCGGAAATGTAAACAGACGAATTGTCAAAGCTGTCAATTCGTCTGCTTACATTCTTGCTGCCCGAACTGCAGTGAGCAGTTTCTTTTGTGTTGATTTGCCTAGTGGGGCGCCGCTCCGGCGCCCCTATGGACCAGCCGCCCCTGCTCTACACTCCGGATTGCGCGCCGCCGCCTCAGCTCCTGCTGCTGGTCCTGGCCACGTTTTACCTAGGCAGCCTCCCTCCCCTCCCCTCCGCCAATCACAACGCTGCAATGGCAGCGTTGTGATTGGTGCGGTGCAGGCACACAGCACCATGCATGCTGCCTACGTAGAGAAAAGGGGGAGTGCGCATGACTGATTTGGTCGGCCCTGGGGCCGACCAAAGCATTCAGGGCCCACAACAGTGGGCAAGCCACTACCCCCCCTGCCCTCGAGCAGGACCGCCCGCCCACCCACAACCAGGCACTTCTGCTTTCTCGCAGTGCGAGAAGCAGAAACATAAAATGGTAGTTTTACCATTTTATGTTTCTGCTTCTCGCACTGCGAGAAAGCAGTGGGGCGACGCCCCCACGCCCCTATGGCAGAGCCGCCACTGAGAGTTGCTCTGTTACAGAGGCCGCCTATCTTTAGCAGATTTCAGGACTTCAGGTGCAGAAACAGAACTCTAGCACTGAGCAGAGTATCAAGTGCCATGCACACAGCTTTAGCAGCACATCAGATGCAGGTACACAGCATGGCAGGCATGAGACTGCGGGCATGCACACTGCATTAGCAAGCAGGACAAAGACTGCGGGCACACAGCAGGAGATCTGGCACAGACAGACAAGCTGCTGTAGTATGCACGAGAACTGGCAGATGAGTTCTAAGTTAGATAGGCTGCTATAGCATGCAGATGTGATAGAAGCACACAGCGGCAGAAGGCAGGGATCTGGTACAGGCTAATCACTGCAAAGTAACTGGTCAGTTACAGTCACACTATAGTAGGATGAAGGAAAGCCAACAAAAGACAGAATCGACGATTCCAAGCTAATTTGAGGCCAAGCGCTTTATTTGCTATGAAATCCGTTTTCCTGTGTTCTTAAATAGCGTCCTACTACATGTTCGGAAGTTGTTCCCTTTCACAGGAACTGTTCAGAGGTACGCCTGCTGTGGTAATACGACAGGGGTACATTTCGAAACTGCTAGATTTGGGGGTCCCTAGTTGGCAGAAGTAGGTACCTTTGACCAAATAGGGACCCTTGCATCTAGTCAGGGTAAGGGGGTACACTCCTAAAATAACCCCTGCTCACCCCCTTGGTAGCTTGGCACGAGCAGGCAGGCTTATCTCAGAGGCAGTGTGTAAAGCATTTGTGAACACATACAGTAATCAAGTGACAACACTACAGATGGACACCACACCAGTTGTATATTAAAAATAAGTATCTTTTATATAGATTTAACACAAGACCACAAACGACAAAAATCCACAATACTGTACTTCAAAAATGGTAGAATTAGCTCAGTTCTCTTTAGATGGTAAATGCGACACTTTGAGTTCAATGTACCTTAGGATGCGTAACGCTATACAACGAAAGTGTTGCAGAGAAGGTGATGCGTCGGTTCCTTACACGCAAGAACGGTGATGCGTCGGGTCCCTACTGATGCGTAGGGGATGCGTCGGTTCTTCTCGGCGTGGGGAGGTGATGCGTCGGTTTCTTACTGCGCCTCCGTGGCGATGCGACCAGCAACGCCGTGATGAGATGAAGATCCGGTGCAATGAAACAAAGATGGCGTCTTCTTCTGGATGCGACACGATGCGTGCACGCCCGACGGCCGTGCGGCGACTCAACGATTCTTCTGAGCCGCGACAGGCCCTGCGACACGCTTCCCGGTGATGCGGCGGCGTCTGATGTGACGTCGATCCTCTTCTCCGGCAATACGAGGCGCTTCGGCAACGATGCGACGGCCGTGCGGCTACTCAACGATTCTTCTGAGCCGCGACAGGCCCTGCGACACGCTTCCCGGTGATGCGGCGGCGTCTGATGCGACGTCGGTCCTCTTCTCCGGCGATGTGAGGCACTTCAGCAACGATGCGGCAGCGGCGGCGACACTCTTCTCCGTTGATGCGGTGGCGTCTGATGCAATGTCGATCCTTTTCTTCGGCGATGCGAGGCGCTTCGGCGGCGACACTTCTCCTTCGTGAGTCGCGCTTCCAGCTCCTTGCGACACGCAGTCCCTCAGAAAGTACAGCACAGCAGCAGGCACTTTCCAGAGAGACTCTTGGGGAGCTGGTTGGTGAAGTCTGTTGTCCCTGAGACTTCAGCAGGAGGCAAGCTCTTCTCTCAAGCCCTTGGAGATCTTTTACAAGTTGATGAAAGTACACACAAAGTTCCTTTCTCCTTTCTTTGGCAGTCAGGCAACCACTGCAGGCCAATCCCCCAAACAGCACTCAGCTTAGGGATAGTCTCTTCCTCAGTTTCTCTGGTTCCTCTCCTCAGCAAAGGTTTCTTCTTGTTTCCCAAAGTGATCCAAAAGTCTGGGGTTTGGGTCCCCTCTTTTATACTCATTTTCCCTTTGTTGTCTGAAGGCAGAGAGGCCTTTGCCTAGTCCAAACCAGTTCTGGTCAGTCCTGGAGCACTTTGTTGACAAGACTCCTTCTTTCCTTTCACAGTGTAGACCAGGGACATCAGACACACCACAGGAGGTGGAGCCAGCATTGTGGAGGGAAGGCACAGCCCTATTCATGTCCCAGGTGCAACTCCTCCCACCCATCTACATGCAGATCTCTCTATTCAGCCCTGGGCTGACTCACCCTGTCTCCTGGAATCCCCCAGCCCCTGTCACTCACAAACCAGACATGGAATACACAACCTAGCAGAGGCAGGCTTGGATAGTGAGGCAAGAAAATACCTACTTTCTAAAAGTGGTATTTTCAAACACAGAATGTTAAAACCAACTTCACTAAAAGATGTATTTTATCATTCTGAGTTCAGGCATACTAAATTCGTTTTTCTACCATGTTCCCTGGGTCAGTTAGGATTATAAGATGTAATAATCAAACTGCCCATTCTGGCCTATGTGGAACAGGTAGCCTTGCAATAGTGAAAAACAAAAATGGCTGCCTGCCCTTGGGCCTACCATAGGGGTGACTAATATGCAGAAAAGGGAAGGTTTAGGGACTGGCAAGTGGGTGCACTTGCCCAGTCAACATGGCAGTACCAGACTGCACACAGGCTCTGCAACGGCAGACCTGAGACACACTTTTACAGGCTGCTTCTGTGGGTGGCACAACCAGTGCTGCAAGCCCACCAGCAGCATTGGATTTACAAGCCCTGGGCACACTCAGTGCACTGTACTAGGGTCTGACAAGTAAACCAATCCTGCCAATCATGGAGTCACTAATCCATACATCAATTTATAACAGAGAGCATATGCACTTTAGCACTGATCAGCAGTGGTAAAATGCCCTGAGTCATAAAACAGCCAACAACAGGTCAGATAAAATAGAGGAGGAAGGCAAAAAGTTCAGGGATGACCCTGCAAAAAGGGCCAAGTCCAACACAACCCCCTTCCAGCCAAAACGCAGGGTAGACCAATCACTACTTTGATGGGCTTCCCTGCTTTGGGCGATAGAACCTGGACCTGGCATGCAACTGCAGGGGCATACTCCAGTTCTACGCCAATCTGAACCTATTGGAATCCCTCTGTCCATACTCTCAGGGCCCACCAAGCTAATCCATGGGGGACCCTTCTCCTCACCTGTGGACACCACCTGTGCAGCACCTAACCTTAACTTGTTCACAGGTGTGTCCCAACAGACAG
Organism: Calotriton arnoldi; assembly: GCA_963921515.1. Lineage (NCBI taxonomy): Eukaryota > Metazoa > Chordata > Amphibia > Caudata > Salamandridae > Calotriton > Calotriton arnoldi. The sequence continues at coordinate 531,123 of CAWUFW010012266.1, read as the reverse complement.
ACAGCAAGCCACAGTGGCCACTGACAGTGGTCAGGGATGAGACCCAGGACTAATGCCTCTCAGGGCTCTCAAACCTCTGTGGCGTCAGAGAGCGGGGGGCAGTAGCCCCAGGTGCTTGGCACCCTTTGTCCATTCTCCCTCCTGTCAGGTCAGGTATGACATCCTGGCGCTGACCCACCAGCCCCGGGCCTATACCCGGTGGCTGGACAGGAGACTGGGGTGGGCTTTCCCACACCCGGTCCTCCTCCTCCTTGTTGGGGCTCTGTACCCTCCCACCTGGAGTGGTACCCCCTTCCAGACTTGCCAGGGCACCTGTGGCAGGTGTCCTGCTCAATTCGCCCACCAGTTCAGTGGTTCTATCCTGCAGCTGGGCGTCCAGGTCAGGGGGACACCCTGAACCTGGTCCTCCAATCTAGGGTCTAAACCCTCCAGTTGAACCGGGGTCAGAGGCGAGGACTCCCTCCCTCTGCACCCCTTCCAGAGTACTGCCCCCTCCCATCAGGAGCGGTGCCCCCAGAAGACAAACTGCACGGGGCACTGTTAGCAGCTGCCCCTTCCTCCAGGTCAGGGGGACACCCTGAACCTGGCCCTCCAACCCAGGATCTGTACCCTTAGGCTGGACCTGTGCCTGGCAACCCAGGACTTCCGGGGGGATACACCAACCCCCCCAAGGGAAACACACTCCTCTAGAATTGTGTAAGAATCGCCTGGTGCACCAGGACTTCCTGAGGGGCATGCATGCCCCCCCAGAGGGTAACACATCTCTCATGTGTTGTGTGACAGTCTGCCTGGCGCTGATCTCCCGACCCCTGTCCATCTGACAGTGCGTGAAGACCCCCCAAAACAGAAGTGGTGTCACCATGGTCACTCCTAGGAGGCTCAGCCCTTCTGGCTGGCCCCTGACCCACTGGCTCTCCCACTGGTGAACTATCGCCCCCTCTCACCCCTCAATCTGCACTTCTGCACCCTCCCAACTGGAGCGGCACTGCCAGACACCAGAACCACTGGAGCTCCATTTACAGATGCTCCAGGTTCTCTAGACCCTGGGAGATCCCCCTCAAATGGCCTACCAGTACAGTCTAGTCCCCCAACCTGGTGTTCCCTTAAGGAACCCCCCAAGCCCTGAGACTGGGTTTCGGCCACCTTGGGACACGCAGTCCCACACTCACTCCTTCTCCGCAGAGACAGGACGTGAGCCCCTACACCCCTCCCACTACCACGGGACCTAGCTGGGCTACACTGAACCTCTCCCACCACTCTGGGTTGGAAGACACCTGAGCCACTCCTCTTAGGGTCACTCCCCAATGCCTCTTCAGACCCTCTGGAATCCACCAAAAGGTCTGCCTCCATTGTAGAGCTCCCTGGGGTCAGAGAACTAACACTCCACCAGGTGTTGGCATAGCTCTGGAAAATAGGGACTTACCATATGCTCTCCCTCAATTGGATCACACAGACCCACCAAACTATCCTTCACCTCACCATCCAGTGCCTTGCACACGTACCCCACACCACTCTCCTGAGACTGCCAAGACAGTATCTGACTGTCTCTATCACTCAACCCACACTCTTCTGGGTGGTCTTCACATTCACACACCAGGACTTCAACCATGGGGGAACCCCTCTCCCTGTACCTCTCATCTAGAGTCAGTAGAGTGTCCCTCCCACCACTAGGAATATGAACCCCTGTGCCAGTTCCCCAATCCACCTCAGGGACACTGCGCACCACTGGAGCTACCTCACATCCTAGAACCCCCTGGTGTATATTAACCCCCTCCTTCAAGTCAGGCGCCACATCTCTGGGTGTGTGTACTGCTCCATCAGCACTAGAAAATTCAATATTGCTGCCACCATCTGAGCTGGATTCCACCTCCAACTCAGCCAAGCTCACTTCTTGAGCTTCACATATTTCTTTTTCAGCTAAGGCTTGCTCTATCTCCTCGCACTCCCGGTCTAGCTCCCTCAGCCTCTGGTCACGAGCAAGAATCCGATTCCTCTCTTCACGAGCCAATCTTTCCCAAAATGTTTCCTCCTCAGGGCCACTGCCCTCTTGGTATTCTGGCTGGGGATCCTCCCCCTCAGATTACTTCTCAGTCATCTGCTAGTGTTGCTTCCCAGCGTAGCACCTCATAGCTATGCAGGGCTGCCTCAAGATCCTGCCTTGTGGTTCTCCCCTTCACAGGTAGCCCCCTCTCCTTGCAAAACACTTTCAGTTCCTTTATCTTGTAGATGTACAGGTGCCAAAAGTTGACTTCCATTTTGACAAGGCCCAACAGGTGCAACAACTAACCAGAGTTTCAAAAACCAAAGTCCAAAGGGAAACAGGGAAAAATAGTATGTGGTTGCGTTTGGTCTGCACTCACTAGTAGTGTACACCAATTACTGTACATGAGTCACAAATGCAAGTCCAGAATCCTCACCGCTGACCACCAATGTTAGATTTGGGGGTCTCTAGTTGGCAGAGGTAGGTACCTTTGACCAAATAGGGACCCTTGCGTCTAGTCAGGGTAAGGGGGTACACTCCTAAAATAACCCCTGCTCACCCCTTGGTAGCTTGGCACGAGCAGGCAGGCTTATCTCAGAGGCAGTGTGTAAAGCATTTGTGAACACATACAGTAATCAAGTGACAACACTACAGATGGACACCACACCAGTTGTATATTAAAAATAAGTATCTTTTATATAGATTTAACACAAGACCACAAACGACAAAAATCCACAATACTGTACTTCAAAAATGGTAGAATTAGCTCAGTTCTCTTTAGATGGTAAATGTGACACTTTGAGTTCAATGTACCTTAGGATGCGTAACGCTATACAACGAAAGTGTTGCAGGGAAGGTGATGCGTCGGTTCCTTACACGCAAGAACGGTGATGCGTCGGGTCCCTACTGATGCATAGGGGATACGTCGGTTCTTCTCGGCGTGGGGAGGTGATGCGTCGGTTTCTTACTGCGCCTCCGTGGCGATGCGACCAGCAACGCCGTGATGCGATGAAGATCCGGTGCAATGAAACAAAGATGGCGTCTTCTTCTGGATGCGACACGATGCGTGCACGCCCGACGGCCGTGCTGCGACTCAACAATTCTTCTGAGCCGCGACAGGCCCTGCGACACGCTTCCCGGTGATGCGGCGGCATCTGATGCGACGTCGATCCTCTTCTCCGGCGATGCGAGGCGCTTCGGCAAAGATGCGACGGCCGTGCGGCGACACTCTTCTCCGTTGATGCGGCAGCGTCTGATGCGACGTCGATCCTTTTCTTCGGCGATGCGAGGCGCTTCGGCTGCGGCGGCGACGTTTCTCCTTCGTGAGTCGCGCTTCCAGCTCCTTGCGACATGCAGTCCCTCAAAGTCCAGCACAGCAGCAGGCACTTTCCAGAAAGACTCTTGGGGAGCTGGTTGGTGAAGTCTGTTGTCCCTGAGACTTCAGCAGGAGGCAAGCTCTTCTCTCAAGCCCTTGGAGATCTTTTACAAGTTGATGAAAGTACACACAAAGTTCCTTTCTCCTTTCTTTGGCAGTCAGGCAACCACTGCAGGCCAATCCCCCAAACAGCACTCAGCTTAGGGATAGTCTCTTCCTCAGTTTCTCTGGTTCCTCTCCTCAGCAAAGGTTTCTTCTTGTTTCCCAAAGTGATCCAAAAGTCTGCGGTTTGGGTCCCCTCTTTTATACTCATTTTCCCTTTGTTGTCTGAAGGCAGAGAGGCCTTTGCCTAGTCCAAACCAGTTCGGGTCAGTCCTGGAGCACTTTGTTGACAAGACTCCTTCTTTCCTTTCACAGTGTAGGCCAGGGACATCAGACACACCACAGGAGGTGGAGCCAGCATTGTGGAGGGAAGGCACAGCCCTATTCAGGTCACAGGTGCAACTCCTCCCACCCATCTACATGCAGATCTCTCTATTCAGCCCTGGGCTGACTCACCCTGTCTCCTGGAATCCCCCAGCCCCTGTCACTCACAAACCAGACATGGAATACACAACCTAGCAGAGGCAGGCTTGGATAGTGAGGCAAGAAAATACCTACTTTCTAAAAGTGGTATTTTCAAACACAGAATGTTAAAACCAACTTCACTAAAAGATGTATTTTATCATTCTGAGTTCAGGCATACTAAATTAGTTTTTCTACCATGTTCCCTGGGTCAGTTAGGATTATAAGATGTAATAATCAAACTGCCCATTCTGGCCTATGGGGTACAGGTAGCCTTGCAATAGTGAAAAACGAAAATGGCTGTAATTCACTATTAGGACATGCCACACACATCAGGGCATGTCCTACCTTATACTTACAATGCACCCTGCCCTTGGGCCTACCCTAGGGGTGACTAATATGCAGAAAAGGGAAGGTTTAGGGACTGGCAAGTGGGTGCACTTGCCCAGTCAACATGGCAGTACCAGACTGCACACAGGCTCTGCAATGGCAGACCTGAGACACACTTTTACAGGCTGTTTCTGTGGGTGGCACAACCAGTGCTGCAAGCCCACCAGCAGCATTGGATTTGCAAGCCCTGGGCACACTCAGTGCACTGTACTAGGGTCTGACAAGTAAACCAAATCCAGGCCAATCATGGAGTCACTAATCCATACATCAATTTATAACAGAGAGCATATGCACTTTAGCACTGATCAGCAGTGGTAAAGTGCCCAGAGTCATAAAACAGCCAACAACAGGTCAGAAAAAATACAGGAGGAAGGCAAAAAGTTCAGGGATGACCCTGCAAAAAGGGCCAAGTCCAACAGAAACCAATTACTGTGAGCTCTTGAAACATGCCCACCCCTTTTTCTTAGCAGCACACTATGCACAATGAAGCACGATGAAGCCAAATTCACCAAGAGTTTGCAGTAAGTTGGTGTGACTTACTCTTTTAGTACTCCTCACTTATTCCTGGAGTAAGCCGGGACTACTCCCAACTTACTCGTATAGAGAAATACGTCATAAGTACTACATGAGTAAATTATAAGTACAACAGGAGGACCTCACAGCAGAATCTTTGTTAATTGCACCCTCAATCTCTGGGTTTACGCTGACAAATAAACAATCTAGTGTGCCCACTTTAGTGTATACCCGCTAGTAAACTAACTACATGCGGTGAGTCCCAGCATATTTGTTACACTAGTGATGCATGATGTGAGCTGTACATTATTGCAATAACACATTTTGTGTTAATCAATATTTGTTAAGGCCCTCTTGATGGAGCTAGACTCTTGACGGGAGAGGACAGCATCTCTCTATACATGCACACTGGGGGCCAGCACTCTTGTGCTTACATGCACACTCAGTCCTTGTGACTTTGCTCAGACTAGTTGCATGCATGGTAGTAGTTAAGTGTGCTCACACCTTAGGGAGGGCCTAACGAGTATCTAGCGTAAAAAGCAATAGTCTGCCTAGTGAAGACAGTGCTCATAAGGAACACTGCGTGATGTATGTTACTCTCCCCTTTACCCAGCGAGATGACTACGGGATGGGCTGGTTTGATTTTAGGGGCGAGGGACTTAACTATGGCTGACCATCCTATTCATGGCTCCAAAACAGAGGATATACATTAGGAGCCAGCTCCCAATGGCACGTTTGCCCATGTGATCGATACACCCCCTGGTAGTCTTGACATCTTGGCCAGCAGCTTGTGGAATTTCCTTCTCAACCTTTCATCTGGAGGCATCTGTGCCAGTATCATACAGATGAGTGGTAGGATCGAGCTGTGTGCCAGCAGTCTGCCTAAGGCAACCTGTCCACCCTTTAATGTCCCATTAGAGTGTGTCCATGAAAGTGAAAGTCAACCCTATGCCCACTAATCAACAACTGGTTGAGCTCTCAGGCATTTCAAATATACTGCAGTTGCTAATCTTTCACAAAGGGACCCATCTGCATGTTGCCACTCAGGCTCAAAAGTGACTCCCTTCCAGGTGCCCTATTACTAGATAAAATAACCTGCCCCCCTCTTTCCTTTATTCTGCAGGGCTAGGAGAGGTCTTCAGGTCTCTTACGCATAGCATACATCATTCCAAACTGTAGCTTGGTGCAAAATGCTAGATGTGCTACAACAGCATCTATTCTCTTTGCAGAAAGGAGGTCGGATATTTTTATGTTTCCATTCACCTTGTAGTCCCTTTGCAACACAAGTAGTCTGGGATTGCTACTGCACCAGTGTGATGCTTCCAGTTGCAGGTCGCATTAGACAAATTGTTTTTTTAGTGAATGTCTTGGTCCGTGCCAGGCTTTGTGATGTTGTGAGTTCCTTAAAGTATTAGAGGTGGTCCTGGTAGTATGCAGTTCAGTAACATAGACCCTGCTTCAAAACAACAGTTTCTAGTACCATCTCGATGTGGGGAAGGCCCTTTGGTGGACATCCTAAATGTTCCCCAGTTGAGAGAACGACATACTGACACATTTTCTATCATGTCTTTTCTCTCTGTATCTTGCCTGTCAAATTGAACGTAACTTCTAAGATTACGCTGAATAGTATAATTGTAAACTAGCTTTCATAAGTTTTGGGTCAGGCAGGTCTCCTACCAGCAAACAGTGAGGAGGAAGGCAGGAGCGACACAGGTGCAGGAATGGAGTTGATGGAAGTTCATGTCACCTCACTGGCAAAGACATCTAAAATGACAGCTGCCAAAGCGCTCACGCATTCTCTCCACACTCTGGATGGACAATAAAGTTATTAGCCTTCCAAAATGTAATATATTGCTCCAAAAGAAGTGCTTAAACTCTACAGAGCGACTAAATCATAACAATAAAAAAACTGAGCACACAACACTGGCGTGAAATCCACAATCTGGCTACCCATTGAGCTAAGTGCATACTTTAGGAGAGTTTGCTTAACCTGCAGTACATTTCATTATTGCACCCTAAATTGCCTAGCAGAGAAACTTAATATCTTTAAAAACAAAAGGCATAAATTCAAGAAACCAAGAAACTCTGGTGCTTAAAATCCTGAAATTCACAAAGCCAGAAAATCTTAGTCTGTACGTCTGGTGAGTAGCATCTAGAATCTGGAATAATATTCCTCAGAACTGAGGCAGGACCCCTCTTTATACACAAAAAGAAAGGAATGTAATAGCTCTTATCCAACTGTTACATTTCATGTGTATTTCCTCTCTTTCCGTACAGTCTGGGTGTAAAAGGAAGGCTTACTGTGAGAAGTTGGCCTGGCATATGCTGTCCACTAATTAAAGTGGGCACCTTGCACCAGTCCAAACAACCCTTATTGATGATAGGTTATAAGACAACCTTTATAGAAAGCTATCCTAGTGGTAGCTATGGAGAGCAGCCTTCAGCCTGAGTCTTGAAGGAATGTAAAGCAGCTTGTTTTACCAGTATATAATCTCTTGAATGACCAAATGAAAGGAGATCCACACCAGGTATATATATGAAATATATGTATTTATTCTAAACACTCCCTACTAGTCTCTTTATGAGGCTAGAGGTCAAAGCACATAATTTACAAACAAACAATCAACAGTAAATAGCACAATATATGGGTACCAAACCATATACTAAGAAAGTGGTATAAGAACCACGACTTGACTAGACACAAGGCCTAGAGCCTGTAGAATCGCTGGGACCACAAGGAACCACCCAAGGTAGTGACACAGGGGACCCACGGGGGACGTGTGCAGTGTGTAAACACAGCCGCGAGCTCCGTTAGCTTCTATGGGGAAAGTCGTGGTTCGAATATTAAAGAATAAGGACACTTCGGAGAGGACTTGGAGCAAACCCGTTTAGACTTAGGGGGTTCTAGGGCCAACACCCATGGGAGCACCGGAGTACTCGAGTTACCTCACCCAGGGAAGCCGGGTGCATAGGTGTCAAATGGTGTCGGGCCGCGTCGTCAGTTTCAATGGCGAACTGCTACAAAGTACTGCTGCCGTGGAGAAGAAAAGTGTCCGGGGTGATCCAAGCCTGGATCGAGGATGAGAAGAACCTGAAAGCAGAGGGGACAGAGTCTAGGTCGCTAGCCAGTGACCAGGGGCACGATAGTCGAATGCCCACCGATGTCGGGTGCTTCAGGTGCGAGGAGGTTCAGCTTGACTCTTCAGCCACGAGGACCAGGAGGCGTCGACGACAACCAGGAGCTGGATTCGAGCTGTCCCACGAAGGATGTCGAGTGCTGCAGTGTCGGTGCCCGGATTGGACCCAACAAGCCTTGGCAACGGCAACCCACGCAGGAAGGAGAAAGAGGCTGCGGTGCGGACCAGCGAGGTCCTGGGGACTCCCCAAGCGATGGAGAGTCAGGGCAAGTCTGGAGCAAACAGGAAAGCCCAATCAATTCAAAGTTACCCTTCTCAGGGACCCACAAGTCCACGGACAAGGGATCGCGAAGGGACCTCAAGAGGAATCACAAAATGGCGGCCCACGGGTCACTCGGAGTGGGCAGGCCTGCAATCTTCGGTGGATTCACTGCTTGGGGTCAGGGCTACAAGTAACCCAAAGCATAGCCTCAAGGATCAACAAGAAGCTTATGCACTTGCAAATGTGCACGGTGTCCAGGGGTGTCGGTTCCATGGTCCCCACGAGGGCTACGGAGCTCAGCTCTGCTGGGCGCTCAGGTTAGCCTCTGGGAAGTCTGGGGACCCACCTCCTGTGTCGCAGATTCTTCGGAGTCCGGCGGGAGCTTCGGAGATCCGAACCGGTCAGATGCGTCTTTGGTGCCTGCCTTGCAGGGGAGTAACTCCTTTACTCCAAGGGAGATTCTTCAGTCCCCTAGTTTCAGATAGAGCGTTGAAGTTCCAGGATTCAGTGTCAGAGTTTCGTCCAGGTGTAATCTAAAGTTCTATGAGCAGGTTTCCTACTTTATACCCAAGGAAGGGGTTGGACTAACTCTGGGGTCCCTCCTAGGGGAGGGTTTGGAAAGAGGGGTGGCTACACCCATTTCCTTTGTCCAGTTTCGCGCCAGAGCAGGGGCAGGCAGCCCCTGCAACCGGTTTGAACTGGGCTATGCACAGGGACACCAAATGTGCCCCCAGTGCAGACTTCAAAGCACTCTTGGAGTGCACCCACCCAGCCCCAATACACTAAGGCCTGTCTGGGAGGTGGTCACACCTCCCTGTGACAGGAAACCTATTGTCCAGGCCTCCCCTGCCGGAGTTTCGGTCAGCAGTAGGAGGTCAGACTCGTTCTGTGGCGGCAGCATCCATTTTGTGATGCCAGGGCTCTTCTAAGTTGGTACCGGGTATACCGGTGCTGTCATGTCTCTCCCTCTAGAAGGGTGGGATCATACTCCCACACCAGTTACTGGGGTGGGGGTATGATTCCAAGGTGTTTGACACCAAACACGACATGTTTCCGTGCAGCCATCCCAAAGTTAGCATTTACAGTTTAGATATAATGCACTTAAGAGTATATGGTCAGGCTGCACCACTGACAACCCCGGTGAATAGATTCCGAAGGCTGCAGAGGGGCTCTGCTCATGCAGGGGCACCCTCTCACATAAAACCAAGCACCCTGCCTTCAGGACTGATAAGGCCTGCCATAGGGGTGGCTGATAGGTTTATATGTGCAGTGATGGGTGAGATATAGTGAACCTATATCTCTGTAAGGAGTGCATGCACCACCTTACCCAGGCTGCAGTAGCAGACCTGTGGTGTCATTTTGGATAGCTTCCCAGGGGTGGCACAATACATGCTGCAGCCCCTGGTAGGCCTCTGGGGTGCCTATGCCCTGAGTACATAGTGTACCATATACTAGGGACTCATAAGGGTACCCCAGAATCTGGAGTGTACCTAAGGTACATGGAATCAATTTAGAGAGAAAGCATATAAACTGGGGCCCTGAATAGCAGGGGCCCAGTCCAACTAAGTCGAAAACCAGCAAAACACCAGGAAAAAAGTGGGGGCAACCATGCAGTCAGATTCCACCTTCCTACACTTACCATCCTTGCAGTGGGCTCCACAGGCTTGACAGCAGTCGCACCTTCCTGGAATTGCAATCTTTCTACGCCACTTACTCTACCCCCCTGGATTCTATGCCAATGAACTCAACACCACTTTACTCAAACCAATGCACTCTATGCCAATTTGCTCAGCACCACCGCACTCTACCCTACTATGCTCTGCAACACTCTACACCACTGCACGCTACACCACTCTGCACCATTGCGCTCTGTCACTGCACTCTAGGCCACTATACTCTACTCTGCACTACTGTACATACACTACACTCTGCACCACTCTACTCTATGCCACTGTACCACTTAACTCTTGGCTATACCAATGCACTCTACACCACTACATTCTGCATCACTCCACGCCACTCTAATCTATTCTGCACCATTGCACTAGACTCCACATCACTCTATGCCACTCTATACTACAACTCTGCACTCTCCCCTGCACCAATCCTTTCTACGCCAATTCAGTCTACTCTAAAACTATCTATTGTACGTCACTGCACTCTACATCACTACAATCTACTCTACACCACTCTGCACTACTGCACTCTACGTCACACTACTCTACGACACTGCATTCCAAGGGATTGCACTCTACACCCCTTTACTCAAATCCAATGCATTCTACGTCACTGCACTCTACGCCAATCTACTCTGCACCACTGTATTTTATGCCACTTCACTCTAGACCACTCTATGACATTCCACTTTACGATACTCCACTTTGTGACGCTCTACTCCGATTAAACTTTACTCCACTCTATGACACTCTACTCCACTCTATGCCCCCCTACAACACTACTCCGCTCTACTCAACTCCCCCTATGCCACTCCATTCCACTTTACTCCACTCTATTCCAGGACACACTACTCAACTCCACTCTATGACATTCAGCTCTACTCGAGCCTATGCCACTCTACAACACTATACTCCAACCTGCCATTCCACTCTCTCACACTACTTCACTGTATGCCACTCCACTCTACGACAGTCTACTCCGCTCTACACCACTCTATTCTCCAACACTCTACTTCACTCTACGCAACACCTTCTAAGCCACTCTGATGTACACCACGACAGCCTAGCCTACTCTACTCAACTCTACACCACTCCATAGCACTCCACTCTACTCCACTCCATAACACTTCGCTCTACTCCACTCGAAGACATTCCACTCCACGGCACTCTCCTTTACCCCAGTAACTTTTTCTATTTAAAAAGTGCAGCCTCGGGATGGAGAGAAAAAAAATAGGTTCAAAATACAAAAAATAAAAAGCAACCAAATAAAGCAAGACAGAATGGTCACAAAGTGGCCATATTGGTTTTATTTACACCAACACACATTAGCGCCACTTTACAAAGTTTCACAACCACACATATTAGCGCCACTTTACAAAGCTTGCCAGTGAAGAGCTACTTTCGTTTTCTCATCTTCCTTTGAACAACATTACTTTCCCTCGGTGGCCTCACCATTCCTGGAGATACTGCTATGCCTGGTCGATGCATACAGTGGAAAACGTTTAACTTTGCTCCTCGGCTTGTCTTTGGCCCACTCACAATAAATCCAACCAATCGCATGGATTTATCTGCCTCACCATGGTGTAGGGGCTCTTGTCTCCGCTCCCCATAACCTATTTCCCAGTTTATGCTTCTCCTGAGCTGCGAGGTCATACGAATGACAATAGCGCTATGAAAATATCACCTGCAATCAATTCTGGCTTCCCGCTTGATTTTGTTTGTCATCACACATGCAGGCAATCGTCAAATATGTGAGTTGAGGATGTGCAATTTACAAAAACCTCTTGTGTCTGATTTGATAAATTAGAATGTTACTCCATGTACAATAGGAATCTAGGCCACATGTAGGGTCCAAATGACAACTGACACGCCTCTTAGTTTACTAATGGCATTGTCATCAGGGCGTGCAAGAGGAATGTGCTTAGGTTCATGTTAAAAAATTATCACTTTCCATAATTATCTCTCAATGCAGTGATATAATCTGATGTACTAATAAGAAACACTTCTGTGTGTTAAACAAATACACATTTTGTTTTTTTTTCTTCATATTTGTAAATGATGTTTGTTGCAAGTGGCCAGGATATGCCCAGACGTGGGTCCCTTGCTCACTGTGCCACTGGATTCAAGCTAGCCTGGCTGATGAGGGGTGATGTCCCTAAACCAGTCCTAGGATGCTTGATTCCGGTCCAGGGCGGACCTGGCTTGGAAGTTCAGGCTGGACTGTTCCTATAGGGAGCAGGGTCAAGACTGATTTGCATATGGCTGGGTCCACACTGGGGTGGCATGATGGCAAAAGAATGATGGATTAAACCCAGATCTGTGACTGGGGGTGAGTGTATGAAAAGTTTCAGCACTCCGTCCATCATCTTGTTGTGTTTCCTAATTACAATTGGTACTGACAGCCTAGCTGTAAGTCCCTTGTATATAATAGGGCATGTAGGTTTAGAGGCCCAGTAGATGTAATGCACTTAAGTGTGCACTGCTGTGTTGCCTTTTGTCATTTTAAAGGCAGCACTGATTTTCAGGCTGCCTTAACAGTGCTGCCTTAACATTCAATTTATATGCAAATTCGACTTTGGATTTAAAGGTACTTTCAAAGTTTCAAACTACCTTATTGTTACATTTATGTCATCCCTAATGTCTCCCCTAGATGACCCAGGGGTAGGGTGCCTTGTAGCTATAAGGAGGGGCATTATGAAAGATGTTAATAAGCTCTGGTGAGGGAAAAACAGCCAATTTTGGTTTCCCCATTGTAGAAAACTATCTCTATAGGCTAACATGGGGATATTCTATTTGAGTATAAATATTGCCAGGAGAGAGCTAGAAATGTCATTCAAAGACTTAAAATTATAGTTATGATAAGTCCAACAACTGTCCACTGTTAGATTTACGACAACTATTACATAAAATTAGTTATAGAACTTTATTTTCCATAAGCCAAAATCCAGCCTTCCAGCTGCCATCCCCTGATTGGTCAGCCTCTGCCAAGCTGAGCCAAGCTGTCTTAATGAGGTGTGAAGTTGCCTGCTAGAGAGACAAAGGATTTCCTGTGGGTGGAGAACTGCAGAAGCAAAAGGCAGGATGGGGGTGGAGTAGCCAGACTGGTCTTCAAAGCGAGAGTGACACTTTAGAACAGCACTGGCTCACCCCCACCTCCTGCACCCCAGGCCTCACACGTGCCCCTGTAATTATCTTGCTGAAGGGGCTGGAAGGGGAGTGTTAGAGAATCTTAGCCACGCAAGTGGGTTGACTTAGCCAGATTTAACCCTCCAGGAGAGAGTTTCTCCATTTTGGATTTTGGAAAAATAGTGCTTTCTGGGGCAAGAATATGTCACAATTTGGAGGAAGTGGTCATATACCTGGATGGCACCTTGCATCCAGGGTGGTTTGGGGTGTCCCCCTGTTTGACGCCCAGGAACACTGAATAAATATGGAAGATCTGCTTAGCAACTCAAATCTACTGTCTGAAACAACAAGGAAAACATAGCCAATAGGTCTCGCCTTTGGGACCTTATAAGTATTTAGTTATGCAGCACAATATCCTTTGTGCAACAACATCAACTGTTGCATGGCTAAACACTTATAAGGTCCCAAAGGCGAGACTTATTGGTTATGCCAATGCTTTTTGTTTTATACAGGAATACAAAACGACACAAAATCACAACAGCAACGGGGCAAGACCCTTTGCAAAGCGCCATGACATAGTTATTCATACCACTTTCCGCTAAAGCAGATCAGTGGGTTAAAGAAACGTTTCTAGTTCTCCCCCTGCCCTATGGCCTGTCGCGCTTAGACCCGCGCCCCCCCACCTTCCCAGCCCTACCGGCCGCACACGTCACCAGACCCAGCAAGCACCACACGCAGGAAGATGCTGTACAGTTTCCTGCTGCACTTACCGGCAAAACTGACGAAGGAGAGTAGGCTTTCCAGGCACACCCCAAGAAGCAGCAGCAGCAGGCACCCCACATCCATGGCCTACGGTGGCCAGATAGTGAATGCGCCCTCCACGAGCCCCCTCCCAATATATGAGCCCTGGACCCATGCCAGGGGGCGGCCTGCTTGTGCGGGGCTGCCAAATGTTCGCCAACAGGCCACCTGCCCAGGGACCATACCACAACACAAAGGGGTGTCAACCCCTCCCTGAACTAATTGCATTTCAACACAGAGCCGTCCCGGCGACCGCGCTCCCCGGAGACACTTCAAAGAGCAGGTTGTGAATGGCCGGCCCATCTCCCCAGGTAGAGAGGGCAGGGCCGGCCTGTGGGGACTCTCCCGGCAGGGGCTGTTTGTTCTGGGCACCCCGTCCAAACTAATTAACCTCTAAGTAGCTTTGTGTCACTTTAAACCGGGTTCATTGGCAAGGAACAAAGGCATTTAGTGCCAGTCACAAAAGTCAATTGTTTTTGAGCGCATGAAACTTTTTATTTCAGAACTTTAAAGTTCAGAACCACGGAAGGCGGGATATTTTGGGGACACTCAGACTAGAAAGACCACTCCAGTCTGTATTTTACACCCCTTAGCACTAGGAAACAAGGCACATTGAAATCCCAGCGGTGAACTGGAAAAAGCACCTCCTGCCACCCTGGCTCCAGCCAGCAGTGCCTGAAACTTGGAAGAATGCGCCGGAGATCCCCGCAGACCCACAGATCCACATCCCATTCAACTTTTACATGAGCAGAGAGAGCGGCGCTGGACCAGTGACGGAGCAGGGCGCCCTCTAGCGTCACAACACAGGCATGCAGCGACTATGTGGAGCTTCACTTAACGTCCACGATGACGCGACCACCATCTGTTTACGGGCGCGATAATTGTAAACAGATGGCGCTGCTGCTCGCTACCGAGCTCCCTAGGCCAGGGGAGAGAGAAGGCGGGACATGCACCTGCCTTTGGCCAATTGCGTGCTGTCTTTCTTAGAAAGACGCACGCAAAGGCCAATAGGTGGGAGCAAAAAAAATAGCACACGCACGAGCGTGTGCTCCGAGGCTGGAAGTCCTAACTAGAAGTCTCGCAGAGGCGAGACCTAAAAAGGACTGCCCTGCCGTATTCATGATCTGCACACTAAGAACTGCACACTGAAAGAATGCAGCTCCTGCACAATCTGGTACTACATCCCTAAGGACTTTTCATGACTTCACAGGGATTAAGGAGTAGACTTCCTGCAAGCTACAGTTTAACAGAGCCCATCTGCATGATCTCCACCAAGAAGTCCCCATCATGGAGTGCATCCAGTGGACTTTTAAGGATTTGGCCAAGTACATTGTGGGAATAGTAGTTCAAACATCTCAAGAACCATCTAAGAGCTTCTAGACATTGGATTGATGTTTTAGGCACCTTACACTCTCAAGTGGAACTTCATGGAGAAGTTCCAGACGTTTGGAGAAGTTTGGAGTAGCGCTTGGAAAAAGCTCCATAAGGTGACTGACTCGATGTCGAGAGTCAAGCCGACGACGTCGAACCCCAACCCGGCCTGGATTTTAGGTTCATCCCGCTTAAAGCTCTGGAGCTCAATACTTCCAGGAAGTGACTGAGGGCTCGCACTGGGCCAAGCTGAGGAACCCGCTGCGAATCTGGCCTGATGAACTGCCTCGCTCGATGTCGAGAGAAAATCCTCCATCTGTGGAGGATTGCAATTTGATTGCCTATTTCTTTCGGGATAAGGTCTATGTTATATCCTGGCTTTGTTGTTATGCATGCAATCTCTTGCTCTGCCAGTGGAATGTTCATCCAATGATGTGTTACAGAATGTTGGGAGCCAGAGATGTCAGTTGAGAAGGGCTGAGCACCATCCTGGCTGCTCCTGGTGGGGTCTTGTATTGGATTGAACTGGATGACTTGTAACTTACTACAAATAAACATCTAAAGATCCTCTACACGTCTGGACTCGGTCACTACAATTTTATGGCGACGAGTTGAAGCAAAGAATTTGCGTGTGCTACCTCTAAGGCCTTCAATTCCAAGTCTGGAGTATCTGAGGACCTACTCTCAAGCTAAAGCAACTCTTCTGTCTACAGCTGCACTTGCTTAACTACTGGCTACACATCAGCCCCACCAGTGACCTCCCATCGGTCGCCCTCTACGCAAAAGCGCCAGTTCCAGTCTCTACGCAGCTCAAGTCTCTGCCTGCTGTTCCTACAGCATCTCAAGGGGTCTGTTCTTGCTGTCCCTACAGCGTTTCAAGAACTCTTTTCAAGTCTCTGCCTGCTGATGTTGTTCCTACAGCGTCTCAACAACAAGGATACAGCGTCTCTTGTGCCCTGTGAAGGTTTCTAACCAACCTACGATCTTCAACTGTTTATCCAGAAAAAGAAGCTGTCATCCTACATTCAATCTTCCCCTCACTTCTGCCTCCCCACACTGGGATCGTCATCCTTGTACATTTCGGCCGAGTCGGAGGTAAACAGAGATGAGGAGTCGCTCGTGAGGAGACACGGAGCGTCCTTTCTACCTCTTATGTACGTTTTGGGATCGGCAGAAATTTGAAAAGATTGAGACAATTTTTGTCTTTTATTATTGGGGTTGTCTGAGCAACTGATCTTTCAACTTTCTTGTGTCTTTTTGAAATCCAGGCGCGTGGCCACACTCACCTGCATTGTTGCCACGCGCGGAGCCATTCCCTCTTGTTCTTTGCCTCCAAGGTTCTGTTGCTAAGGATTGGAGCTCTTCTGTGGACATTTTGGAGCACGTCTTCTTGGAGCACGCCTACGCTGGGAGCCGTCCGGCGCGACGTAGGCTACGTCCCGCCATCTTGCGTTTTGCAGAAGTTTTGTCTTGTCTTCACGGTTGGCGACAGTTTTGGCGACGATCTTCTAAAGAACCTGCTACTTCCACCTCTTCAAACTTCAAACAACTTCTACTACAGACTTAACAGTAACTGAAGCTGTTTCTACTTTCAACTGGCACCCTTGACCCCACCAGTGACCTCCCATCGGTCGCCCTCAACGCAAAGTGCCAGTTCCACTCTACGCAGCACAGTCAGTTCAACTTAAAGAGCTGTTCAACTTCTAAAGGCTGTCTACTCTCCTGAGTACATCTCTAAGTTTCAGACAAAGCCTACTTCAAATGGTGCTGAGCTTTCAGTGAAGGTAAGCCTGACACTCTCCCAACGTCTATCTTCTGTGCTGTGCTTTCTGTGGTAAAGCCTGCCAACGTCTGTATCTGCCTTCGCCTGCGTCTTGTGCTGTAAGCCTGCCACCATTATTGTCTACACACTGTCTGGTAAAGAAGTGTGTGTGCTCAGAGTGCGTGCCTGATTAATGCCTGCTTTGGATTTGTCCTTCATCACATCGACGCTGCCCAGAGTGTGTGCCAGTGTACTACCCACGTTGGAACTGTACATCACTACAATGATGCTGTCCACAGAGCGTCCCTGATTACTGCAGTTTTGGATCAAAAGACATTGTGCACATCAAAAGTTACATATGTGCAGTGCCTTTTTACTCTTGGTTTTCCACCAAACTGGTTTGTCAGATGTGGCCAGCCTGTACATTTATACTTCAAAAAGCTGCGTGTGGAGAGCCTTATTTGCTGCAGAGCGCGTTACTTCTTGTTCACTCTGTGGGTACGGTGTGACATGAACTGTTTTTGAATTTTAACTGCACCGGAGGAGAGCAGGACTTTTGAATCCCATGCTAAGTGTGTCTTCACTACTGACAATCTTAAGGAAATGGAAAGTCTCATGAGCAAAGTCAGGTGGGGCATGTTTTGTCCGTGTTTTTTCAGCTAGTTTGGGACCTCCTCTCTGCCCCATTACCTAACTGCCAATTTGAATTTTAAAAAAAAACTTGCCATGCGCTTACCTGTGCGCTCTGGTCGCGTGCAGAGTCTCTCCTTCGCGCTTCCCCACGTCATCTTCAGAAGTTGCGTGTTATGTTTCCTCGTCAACTTTGATGCCTTTTTCGCGTTTTGGTGCACGTTTCTACCGTGAGCCACCCGGGATTGCGTCCTCCTACGTGACGCCATCTTGAGGTTGACGTTTTCCTCATCTGCAACATCTCTGTGTGCCAATCACGACGTCTGTCATTTCAATAAAGTCCTGCACGATCTCTCTGTCACGTTTTCTTGAGTTTTCGGCAGGAGACAAGCTCTTCATTATGGGGTCAAGACTTGGACACTGTACTCCGTTTCCAGATGGTGTGGTGAGTTCTTCTCAGGCTCATTCGTTTTTCAAAATTCAATCTGACATGGTGTCTGCTGCAAAGTACTTTGTTTATGGCAAGCCCAAGTATCCTCCGGTCTTCAGTGGGCACTGCATCTCCTGCAAAGAAATTTCATGTGGCAAGTCTTCTGGAGCTGTTTTGTTTCCACAATGTCCTGTTTACCTACTATGGACGCCTGTCTCATTGGATCACAGTGACAGGCACACCTCTGGCAGTGATATTTTGTGATTTTGTTGTGTATTTTAACATATTATAAAGTTATTGTGACTTGTTTCCACAGGCATTACATATAGCGATCTACAGTAATTCATATTTAATGGTTGTTTCTGGTTGTGCACGTTCAAAAATCGTTTTGTGTATTTTCAAGACATGTCATGTCATATGTACATTGCTATGTAATTGTCTAATTTTCCAGTTATCACACATCGTGTACAATATCTGTACCTTCACTGGGCACATTTGTTTTTAGCTAAAGGGGTGTTGTCTCTTTTGTATGGTGCACAATATGTTTAGTGTTGTACGGTGCAGTTTTTTTTTTTTTTAGTTCTGCCATTTCAGTGCACATTATCTTTAACTCAACACGAGGTGTCTCGCAGGGGTTTTAATCCCATCATTACAGTGCACAGGAGTTTTAGTCCCGTAATTACAGTGCACATTGTTGCTACCTCCACACGAGGTGTCTCACAGGGATTTTTGTCCCGTCTTTACAGTGCACATTGTTCTTACCTCTACATGAGGTGTCTCACATGGGTTACATTCCCATCCTCTACGGTGCACAACATTTTTTTTGTCTCTCGGGAGATGTCTCACATGGGTTACAGTCCCATCTTCTACGGTGGACAACATTTTTGCTTCCACACGGGGTGTCACATGGGTTACAGTCCCATCTGTTCTGTGCACAGGAAATGACCTCCTGGGTATTTCCTTCATTACAGTGCACAACTATTTTATGTTTTACCCTTCTTAGGGTGTGTCGCTTGGGTTTTTGCCCCTTCACAACAGTGCACAATATTTTTAAGTGGTGTGTTTAAGGGGTTTGTTCTCATCATTTCAGTGCATATTGTGCACCTGTTCACCACTTGTTTATTACAATTTTACCTTCACACAGGGTATTTTGTTCTGAATACCAATTGGTGATTTTCTCATGTTTAATGTGTTTTGTTTACAGCTTTCAATTGGTATTCAACGTCATCATTCATTGTATTGAGATTTTAATTTAATGGGAAGTATGAGTGATTTATTTTAATTGTCTCACTATTTCCTGTTACAGCCCAGTTTTCCTTTTGATATCGCTTATTGGTGTCATCTGTGGATTCTGGTTTCTTTTCTTCTTTTCTTTTCTTCTATGTTCTTTTCTCTTTTCCTCTTACTGTTGTGTTCTTTTGTTCTTTGGAGGTTTTCTTCTTCTTCTTTTGGTCAGCGTCTGGTATGACTTGTCTCTTTTTATACATGCCTGGCCAGCAAGTATATTTTGAGGTAGTCGTTGGTGTTTTCTCTTTTCGTTTCTGTTGTTGTGGTAGAAGGAAGGATTGCATTCTCACCTTTTGACTTTCTTATGGCCTTCTCACCTTTTGTCTTTCTTCTCTGTTTTCCTCACTTATATTTTCTCATCTTCTTTTGATTGTTCTGTTATCTCATTGGTTTGCGATGTTTCTGATTTACTCTTTGTCTTTCCTCTATCTTTCTTTTCGTTCTCTTTTCTTTCTTCATTGTTTAATATGGAAGGAAAGGGGATATGTTATAGCCTGGCTTTGTTGTTATGCATGCAATCTCTTGCTCTGCCAGTGGAATGTTCATCCAATGATGTGTTACAGAATGTTGGGAGCCAGAGATGTCAGTTGAGAAGGGCTGAGCACCATCCTGGCTGCTCCTGGTGGGGTCTTGTATTGGATTGAACTGGATGACTTGTAACTTACTACAAATAAACATCTAAAGATCCTCTACACGTCTGGACTCAGTCACTACTGTCTCTAACATCTATGATTCATTCCCAAAGGCTGCTAGAAATGCCCCATGCCTTGAAGCTTGGTTTAAACCATCGGATGCTAAGGTAGGACTCTCTGGTTTTAATAACCTAACCATAGATGAGCTGGAGCTCTGATGGTTAGGGTGAAATCAGGCTCCCCAAATGACCCTGCTTCGCCCATAATTGTGGGACGAGGGAGGGAGGCAATCTTACCTGGATTGTGTGACCTGCTCAATAAATCTTTTGTACTGGGGCAGATCCCCTCGAGGTAGAAACAGGCTATTGTTGTGCCACTCCTAAAAAAAACTACTTTGGACCCTGCAAAACCGTAAACTTTGAGGCCCATCTCTGCTTCCGTACTATCCCAAAGTGTCGATAGTATGGACAGCTGATGATTTTTGTTTGCTGAGGATTTGTTGCATAAGACCCAATTGGGTTTGCACACGCAGTTTAGCATGGAGTCGGCATCATTGTTTGCATCCAAATCCCTTAGACATATAGCTGATGGGGGCTAAACCGCTGCATAGATTATGCTACAACTAAGTGCAGTCTTTGTCACCGTATCTCATGGCCTTTTGTTGGAACGGTTGTGGAACTGCGGTGTCTGTGATGTCTCTTCCCATGACTAGCTTCCTTCCTCCAGAATCGCACCTTCCACGTGGTTCAGCAGCCGTTTTTTCTGAGGTTTTCTCATTGCTGCAGGGGGTATCTCAGGGCTCTGCTCTGAGCCCTACGTTGTTCAATCTTTACATGCGGCCCCTTGTAGATGGCATTGAGCGTCACAGCTTCATCATTGTGTTGTATGCCGTTGACATGCAGCTTATTATCACCCAGTCTCCGGATGAGGGAGTCTCTGCAGCTCGGCTTAGATCTTGCTTGGCCGATTTAGCAGAGTGGATGGACCATATTTGATTCAGGCTAAATGCCAGAAAAACTGAGTTTCTCTTAGTAGGGAAACATAAATCCATTTGGTCCTCTGCCTCATGGCCAGATGCGCTTGGTTCCCAAGCCGAAAGTGAAGCACCTCGGCCTCTGGTTTGGCGTCGATCTTTCATTTATCAGCTAGATGTCCTGCATGGCAGGAAAGTGTTTTGGAACCTTGAAAATTCTGAGTAAAAACATGGGCCTTCTCCCAAAGGCTGCCAGAAAATCAGTAGTCGAAGCACTGGTTATGTCCAGCCTGGACTATTGTAATGTGTTATACCTTGGAGCCTCACAAGGTAGATTGGTAAAACTCCAGAGAATGCAGAATGTGGCAGCGTGGTTGCTGCTTATTATCCAGAGGTGGACGTCCATGGGGCCAGCCCTCGCTAAACTACATTGGCTACCTGTGAGGAAAAGAGTTTCCTTTAAAGCTATAAATCTTGAACAGGAAAGGACCCCAATATTTACATCCTCTGGTGAAGTCGTAGCGACCTAACAGAAGCCTTAGGTCTGCCGAGGCCTTGCTCACTGTTATTCCTAGGGTAAAAAAAAAGACCGCATGAGAGGTTGCTCCTTTCGCTTTTTGGCTCCTAAAGTGTGCAACACTATGCCTTTAGATTTGAGACAGGAAGGGTTGGAACCAATCTTTCGTAAGAAACTTAAGACCTGGCTTTTTAAGCAAACTTGGAGCCTGCTGAGCGTGCCATTTAAGGGTCAGTACTGGAGATTGTATTCATAGCGCCAGGAAGCTCCGAATGGAGTAACCAGGCGCTTTACAAATCACCTTATTATTATTTATTATTAAAAGTTTCTAAGTGCAAATGTAAACTTTTGATGAGGCCTCCGCTTAGAGCAGGGCTGCATGGCGGTCGGCCTCAAACTTTGACTTTGTCCTGGCCCAACGCGACCAGATGCCCCGATTTGGTGCTATTGGTTTTTAAGCACTAAAAAGTGTTTATTCTTTAAAAATTCAAATCTCTGGGTCCCTACATTCGATTTTTGTTGTTTTGGTGTCATTTTAAAGATAAAAATAAAACCTATTTGTATAAATTGGTGTTGGATTTTTATTGTGTGTTGTGTCTTATTTAATGTATCTGTGTTTTTAAATGCTTTACACACCTGTCTCCTAAGTTAAGCCTGCCTGCTCATTGCCAGCTGCCAAGGGTTGAGCAAGGGATTAATTTATCAAGACCCTAACTGACCCTTTTATTGTGTTTTTGGCCTTATTAGTAGTGGTAAGTCCCTACTTATAACTTCAAATGAACCACTTTCCAACAGTGGGTCACAAAATATTGCTGTTCTGAAAAGTGGGTCGTAGTTCTAAAACGTGTGGGAAGCACTGCTCGAGGGAAAGTGAAGGGGTGCTTCTGTCAGGACCCTTGGCTCTCCAAAGACCCCACCTTGCTCTGCACAAGTTCAGGCAGGACTGTACCCATCTGACAACCTCCGAGCCGCAGGGCTCCTGGGGCTGGTCCCAGTCCAAGGACAAGTGGAGCAGCTGAAGGTCTTGTTTGTCCGGTTCTATGGCATACTTCACAATTTATGATAAGGTCATAGTGTGAGGAAGTAGCAATGAAGACAAACCGCACACACCCTGTATTGTTTCTGCACAGTCTGGAATGTCCCCAACACACCTTGCACACGGAACGTACTCCCAAGGCATCACGGTGCAGCCACTCAGGAGGGGAGAGTACCTCCCTACCAGTAAGACAGCTCAGTGGACTAATGCATCCATTGCAAAAATCCGCAGTGCATCTGAAGATTAAAACATGGCGACCAGACTTGAAGACAAGGTGGCAGTGTCACCTGAAAGCTCATGACATGGCAAGAACCCTCCGGAATCCCGGCTAGTGAGGTTTATAAAAATACAAAACGAGATCCTCACAGAGCACTTGAGTGGGTATGACGTAAGCATGTCATGAAAGATCAACTATAAACTAATGGTAAAGTTATCTGAGTACACAGTCAGTACATCTGAATGCACTGCGAGCATGTCAGTAGTCTCTGAGTACATGCATTAACATAATACACTGAGGGCTTCTGGGTATGTTGTGAGGGCACAGTGAGTACATATGACTGTACAGTGTGTACATTTGAGTATACGGTGAGTACATCTGGCTATACAGTGAGTGCACAAGAGCGCTGTTAATACATTCAAGGTGAGTCTTAGTGGACTAATGCATTCACTCCAGGGATCTGAGTGTGCATGGGTTGCCTGCCAGGCTCTGTTTTTTGTTTAATCCTTTTTATAGGATTCTTACATACTAGTACATGTTTCACAGGTGCATGGATGTGAGAGTAAGGGTAGAGGCGAACGAGATTGAAAATGCCATACTTTCACAGTCTGCTATTATTCCCGTCTCTATGCGTCCCCTCAAATGATCTTTTTAAATAATGGCGATACCTCCTCCTTGTTGCTTTTACCCCTTCTTTTTAAATATCAAATTATCGTTTACATAGTTTTTCTCGCAGTTATTTTAGTCTTTTGTGTGTTTACCAGGAACATCCCTCATTTAAAAAAACAAAAAAAGAAAAACAAACCCAGTAACGCCAAGTCTAATTTTGACAAGGGGTGACTGACCTGCGTTGGTGTTGCTGTTTTATCACTTGCTCAAGCGATAACATTCTGTGCCTAACTAGCACGCTGTAAATTTTGAATTATCTTTGTTGACTCGCCAGTACACCCCTCTTCCCACACCCACTGACAAGATAAGAACACCGAGGCCACTTGGGTAGTGTTCATGGGAGATACAGTAATGGCCTTTACTGCCAAACGTGTTTAACGGCTCTCCTGTCCACGTGCTCCATGCCCCGGGTGCGATTGTATTGGCATACAACTTAATTAACGGGACCTTGGGGTGGCACCGAGTCAGCAATGCGGGGAATGTGATTGTCGTGCACATTGTGACCTTGGGTTGTGTTATTGCTACAGAGGATAACGCGAAACAGAATTCAAAAGAATAACTTTATAGTATTGTAGATTGACAAGTGGAAAACTACCGGAAGCGAGGCAGTTGAAGACGGTGGCCAGGCTGGTCAAATCCAGGTCACGCGCTGGTCTGCACAGCTGTCTGCTGCCCGTTGCTGTCACCCGGCTTGTTGAATGGCTTCTCCTTACCTTTGTAGTCCTGCAGGCCAGTTCTGCTGAAGGCCTGTGGCACCGCCTCAAGGATCACAGCGGCTAGCTTTAGGATCCCCATCGGTAGGCCTCAGCCCTGTGGCCTGCGGGGGCTCAGATTGGGGATGCCAGAATCGGCTGGTGCAGGTGCTCGGTGTCTGCTCGTTCCTGCGCCCCAAGGGCTCCGCCGTAGGAAGGGCAGGAGTTGCAGCAGGTGTCCGGGCCATGGCTGCCGATTCAAAAGTACCCACGGATCCGGGGGAGTGAGCAGCACGTGGGCTCATTGTCCAGGGCTGAGGGAGAAGGAGCTTGCGGGGTTGTATGAGTTGCCAGTGGCGGCTGGTGACATTTGAAAGTGGTGAGGCGTAAAACAATTGTCTTACTGCACTGCAGCGAGCGAGCATAGCGAGCGAGCCCGAAGCACCTACAGGGGGTTGGGGGGGTTCTCCCCTGAGAAAAGTTTGATAAAAGAGTGGGCAAATGGTGCATTTTCAAGCAAATTTGAGAAAGAGTCAGAGGAAAGAGGTTAAATGACACTGTCAAAAGAGTTCGTCTGCACACACAATTCAGAGAAAACTTGGAACAGGAAACACATTTACTTGAAAAACCAACTAGGACGAGTGAAATAAAGTCAATTTGTGATGTCACGTAAATCTGTTGTAATGTACCACTTCATTAGGAAGTGTTAAAGGGACTGGCCTCTTATATGACAGTGTTCGGCCTGGGGTGACATTTGTGCAAGGGCTGCTCTGTGCTGGATATATATTTCTCTGTTCAGTCATCCACGGCCAGGTGTACCGTGAAAACAGGCTGTGTGATCTTGCTAACCACATTAATAGGTGCATGTGATCTTGCACTGTTTATTATCCACTGGCCTCAGGCACGGCCTGTGGTAGGAGTGCCGGTCGGGCGGTGACGTGGGGCGGGGGAGGGGCAGGGTGGGGGGTAGTAAACTACGGATTAAGGCCGAATACAGGTAAGTGAACATTTAAATAAATACAACGAATTTCGTTGTGAGCGCTGCATCGCCAAATGCGATGCAGTGCGCGCAACGAAATTCGTTTTATTTATTTAAATGTTCACTTACCTGTATTCGGCCTTAATCCGTAGTTTACTACCCCCCACCCTGCCCCTCCCCCGCCCCACGTCACCGCCCGACCGGCACTCCTACCACTGGCCGCGCCTGGTTGTATGCAATATTACTGCTGTACGCTGTCAATTTCCTCTTTTATTTCCACACTCAAGAAGCATTTGTTAAAGCAGGACTACTCACAGTGCGGCAGCTGGACCTTTACAAGTGCCCACCCTAGGAAAACAAGACGGATTTGTCACGACGTGAAGGATATCACGACGGGAGTCCGCCATTTTAAATTGGACAATATTCATTAAAAATCGTAACTGAAGCAATTTTTTCTGTGCACAGGCAGCGCGTATTGCGGAAATCAATGTAAATAGTTGTGGTCTCGAATCTGTTTCCGCAGCGGCAGCGGGGTGGAAACAGGAGCCCCCGGAAAGCAGTCTCCAACATTTGACCTTGGTTTTTTAATGTACAGCAAATGTAACAAGAGAAAAACATGATATACAGCCCTGTTTACAGAAACAGCCCTGGAGCGACTGAAAACAACCAGCGCTCTGTTCAAATACTCCTAGAGAAAGGGAAAAGTAGTCCCTAAACATGCTACAATGGGTCAAGTGGAAGGATACAAGTACTGGAGCGTGCTCCATGGGAGTAAACAACTGAAGAAAAGGAGGGACAAAGAGGAAGGTTTGACCACTAGCAAGCAAGGATTTTTTAAAGGACTCAGACAAATGAAAGTAATGGGCGGGCTGTGAGCCCACAAATAAGTATATATGTAAGTATATACTAAAGTATATACAAGAGTTCTTGAGTGCTCGACCTAAAAATCTAAGGTTTATGTTTGTTTTTAATTCTTAGAGCATGAGGTTAGCTTGTGTTGGCAAGCAGAAGGCACATGAAAGCTCGTTTTGTGCTGGAGGGTCAAAGAGGATCTAGACCTGAGCAAGAGCCAGTAATCTGGCTAGAGACAGGCTCGAACCTTTAGTGGCTCGCCCACCTCTAGTTTAAAGCCAACCCCTGTACAGGAGTCAACAAAATGGCAAATGATTGCAGGATGAGACAAAGTGCAAATATGAAAAGCACATCAGTTTTTACTGCAGGTACATTAACCCGCAGAGCTATCTTATCATGTTTGAAAACCTGTGTCCTGCAGGCACGAGATATACCTGTACAGAAAGTGAACTTATGATAAAACGTGAAAATACAGCGAGGCCATACATAGACTAAGAAAAATGTGAGGTGTAGGTCACGGGTTCCAATTCTGTTGACACTATTTATTTATGCATTTGTGTATAGAACGGACATTACCCAAAGGTGCTAGAGAGGTTTACAATATACAAGTTTAGTTACATAAAGTACACATTTACATCATCCAAAGATGTTTCTACATTAAAGAAGCCTTGAATATTTGAGTGTAGTATAGATTTCAGCATTGATAAAACTAACAGGCTGTGGGCTGATGCCTAGGTTGAGAGGTAAGGAGTTCCGTGTTCTGGTCGCCGTTCCTGAGAAGGATTGGGCCATGAGTTGTTCCTTTGTAAACGTCAGGGTTCTAGTAGCAGTGCTTCAGCGTTTAGTGATGGTCTAGTGCCCCCACATAAGTTAAGTTTGTCCGTCAGGTAAGATGAGTGTGCTGAGATTTTTGTGTGATAGAAGCTGTCGTGTATATGCCCTGGCTACAATGGGCAGCTAGTGGAGATGATTACAGTGCTTAATTTGAGCTGGTGGTTTCCAGTGCTCAATACCGGCACTTATGACAGTTGCCACATGGTGTTGCTGTTTCCGTAATTTAGAGATGAGTAAAACAACAGTTATTTATTAATTCATTGTACATTAAATCCAACTAACTCCTGACGCCAAGCCATTCTGATTGCTTTGGGGGCCTGAAGTAGTCTGAATTGTCACACTTGTCGGTGTGTGATGGTTCGTAGCTGTGCAGGTACTGCCATTGGTAGCACGGGCATGGCCAATGGGTAGTGCAAGCTGCAGTGGCCCCTTGATGAGGACCCTGGGACTTACTCTTTTACAAATGAAGCACAGGATGATTAACTGTAAAATCACTTGGCTTCAAAGCCACAAGTCCTCTGTCTCCTAAGAAGATGTATCAGGCTGAGTACAACTCGTCCTGTCAGCTTCATGTGCAGACAAGAATGCCAGGTGCACCCCCCACGCCTCAGGGCCTGGGTGCACACACACTCTTCCTGTGCTGCCATGCGCCGCTACTGAATGACCGAGCCGTACGGAGCAGAATCATACGTCTCTACGGGCCGCGTATCCTAACGACCGAGTACGATGCTGGATTCGGACAGCCTTTCCGAATCGTGCCGTCCGACTCGAATCGGCAGTCGGAATCAGACTTTGGGGGCCCGTAGAGGGCCCCCCTGCACACAAAGCCTTCCCAATCAGGCCCTTGGGGGTACCCAAGGGTCCCCCCTTACCAGCCATGCACAGTGTGGCAGGCACCAGGGGGTGCCCGCCACAGGGTGCCCAATTTTCCCCAGCCACCCCTTTCTTCAATGAGAGCCTATGGATTCGGTTGGGACATAGGCTCCCATTGAAGTCAATGGGAGTCCGACCGAATCGTATCTGGAAGCATCCGGATGCACCATACTTGGTCGGTAAATCGGGGATAGAGGAATAAACAGCACACACTGTAGCTGATGAGGATATAGGATCATTCAGGGTGTCAGAGCATGTAACTCACATCAACAACATACACAAACACAGACCTCGCAGTGTTAAAGCTGGCAAAACCCGCAGGTTTATTTACTTCAGTTATAGGTAGGGTTAACTTGCAGGCGATCCGGGTATTGAGAACTCAGTTAAACTTTAGAGGCTGACATCCACACCGAACACCAAGGACTAACAATACTTTTATGGGACATCCACATTTAGTGCTCGGATTTCAAACAAGCATTGGCAAAGCCAACATGTCTCGTTACTTTAAGAATGGCCACACTATATACACTATATGAAATTACCAGCAATGTGGCAGTGCAGGGATTAGCATATGACAATAGGATCTATAGCTCTGTGTTCTGACCCTCCTACTCCACCCATGCCCTCACATACAGTGCGTTCAAAGATAAGCTCCAGGCAAGAGCAAGATGGCGGACAGGACCGTGCATCACCCTGTGGATGACAGAGATGGGAGACAGTCAATGATGGAAAGAAAGGCGGAAATGAAAAGACGGAAGAAGATAAGTGCAAGGAGGGAGAGGAGTAGGGGAAGAAACTGTAAAAGAGAGAGGGAGGGGAGAAAACGGTAAAGAGAGAATAAGGGGAGAGAGAGAGGACACAGAGAAAACGTAGAAAAACGGAGTGGAGAGGTAGGGTAGAGAATGAAGATGGGAAGAAACAGAGGAGGGACGAGGTATGTTAGAAAGAGAGGGCAAGATCAAGGAGTGAGAAAGAGAGAGTTGTCAACACTCAAATGAACTAATTAAGAGGGCAGATGCACTTGATCAGTACTGTCTGAGCCTTCCTAAGACCCCTTGTGAGTCTGGGTCAAGGCTAATGAACAAACCGGCGTGAGACAAGGATTCAGGTTAAAACCTTATAGGTTCATTCAAAATATAGTCATTATAGAAACCAAAAGTAATTTGTTAATCATTTAAGAATTAGCATCAAGTTGGAGGTGCCCACAGGAGGACTGCGATATACTACACATTTTATTCCGATGCCCAATTTTGAAGGAATATTGGTCTTCCATAACTGCCTCTCTACACAGAGCTATACAAGTGTCCATTCCTTTAACGGAAAAATTAGTTCTATTACATGATGTTACTGATCTCCCAAATCTCACAAACCATACAAGACGATTGATAGCTATAGCACTCACTGTAGGAAAAATGAGTATATTAAGACATTGGAGAACACCACAATGCCCAACACATGATGAATGGCTTATTGAAATGTATAAAATAGCATCATATGAAAAACTCATTTATAGATTGCAGGACAATGTTGGATCTTTCATCCAAATTTGGAACCCCTTTCTAGCTAATAAAAATTCTATATCTGGTAATATTTCAGATTTTTCTTCTAATTAGGAACTACAATAAGGGAATCACTTCTTTTTTCATTTCCTTATTAATTCATTACCATCATTATTTATATTCATGCTGTTGATGTTATCATTAGGACTGTTGATTCTTTAGCCAGTAACACTGTTTTTTGAATTAGGACTTACCGTTCACCTATTGGAAATTGTTGAGTTAGTGGGAATATCTTCACTTGAAATATTATATTTGTATGATATTATCGCTACTATCTTCCAACTATCTATAATACATGGTTTACTACATATTGTATACTATCTATATCATCTCCTCCCTAGTCCACCTTTCCTATTCCTTCCTTTCCAGGTTTTATGAGTACCTTAGCTATTGTATCTTTTGATATCTGTATTATCTTTTTTACATTTAGAAATCTGAGAAGTTAACATTTCATAGTAATTTATTGTGTGGCCATAATTTGATTTGTTTATACTCCTTTTTTAATGTATTATTTATAAACTGACATGTACTTCTCAATAAAAATATACCACAAAAAAAAAGAATTGTGTATAAAACCCCCCTCGATTTGGGGGTGAGCCAGAAAGCTTTCCTGTTCTATTAGGGATTCTGCCCGAATATTGAATGATTTTGCTGCTCATTTGGGACTTTGAATAGTTTTTGATTTTTACATACTCGCTATACCTCTGCTTCTGAAAGCCTCCATGCATTATTCTGTATCACTTCATTTTTCAAATTCTATATTAAAACCCTTTATCTTTTAATTGAAAAAAAAGAAAAAAAAAAAAGAATTAGCATCAAGAAAATAACCAAGCATTATTCTGAAAGAGGATTAGCATAAGGTCTGCCTCTGAAGAAAGTCCATAGAAAGAACTAAGTATAAAGCAAATACTCAGACCGACGCACAGTCTGCTCTGAAAAATGTAAGCCAAAAGACTTAGTATTAAATCAATAAAGAGACTACCACAGATTCAGCTCAGTTAGAAAGACCAAAAAGAACTGGCTCATCTCCAAAATAACACAGTTTTTATAAGGTTTCTGAGTACAGAACCAACACACCTGTCATATCATGTTATGACATCACAGGCAATGTTGTGAATGCATAACCCAATCATTATTCTGTAAATAAAATATTTCTATTATATTCTGTATATAAGATATTATTCTGTAAATAAGATATTTCTATTACAGATGCCTACTCCCATATGCATTCTAATGATTAAACTATGCATAATTAAGGAAGGAAGCGAGCTAGCATTTTATGTAACATAGAAATACAATGACTTGTTCAGCTAATAAATGACATATACAGAGCATCAGAAGGACACCTTGAAAAGTTACAGAATAAAGGAATATCCTGAGCCTCGCTTCCTCAGGGGAGCACAAATATTACATTAGCAATGCCACAGAATGAGGCTTCCTTTCAATGATTTGCCTTAAGTGGAAAACAAACACGAGCATACGAAGAGAGAGACTTGTTCTCAACAAATAAACAGGCAATATCATTTCTACAACTACAAACAGCTGTCAGTGTGGGCTAATTGAGGCCTAGTTATGCTAACTAACCCATGTTTAAAAAGGCAGTGTTTCTAATTTGTAAAATCCGTCTACAGAGGTATAGAAGAGTGGTAGGAGGATAAGAGAAGGGGTGAATTATGAATGGAGGGAAACAATGGAGGGAGAGGCGACACAGGATGAAAAGGTGGAGTGATAAAAGAGGAGTACGGATGGAGAAGGCCACATTGGTTTCAGTTGCATCCCCGCTGTTTAAAAAAAAGTTTATACTAATTTGCAGTTTTTTCAACTTTTGTGGTTTTAAACTATTGAAAACCAGTGCATAATAATGATACATTTTTATAACAATGTATTTGATAACTCGAGAAACAAGGTAGTAATGGCCTTAGAGAAGGAACCAGATATATTTACAAAACACATTAAGGGTGACTGCCTATTGATTTGGGCTGGTGATTTTAACTGCAGGAAATGTGATATCTTGGAAGGGGAACACTGTGGTTATAGGGATGAATATGGTGAGCCTATCCCCATTTTTCTCATAACTTGTATGGAGACTCAATTAATGGTGCAATGCACAAATATAACCTTGAACTACTAGAGCAGCTAAGTGTAGAAGGACAAATTATGGTACCAACATACGAAGGCTATAGATACTCCTCGACCATTGATCATATCCTGATCTCAAAAAATGGTCGAGGACAGATTGAAAAATTTGAAGTGATAGAAAGTCCTTTTAGTGATCATCATCCGCTTTTCCTGACTTTTAGACTTATTATGGTGCACAGGAGAGGGTTTGTTTAGCGGCTAATATCGAAACGCAAGGAGAGAAAGGTAGTAGTATAAAATGGCGAGTGTCAATCATCCTCCTTCCTAGACAAAAAGTGCACGATTGTTATGTTTTGTATAGATGCCCTAATATAGACACGATCATATATGTCCTAATATAGACATAATCGTATATGCCCTAATAGAGACATAATCGTATATGCCCTATTATGGTCATGATTGTATATGCCCTATTATAGTCATGATCTCCTATGCCCTAATATAGGCATGATCTTTCACCTACATTAGTTCCCTACAGTACACAACGAGCTCTGTGGGCTGAACGTTATCTGGTCTGTGCTTTGAAGCAGAAGGGTTTTTCCCAAACACAGGCCTACAATGTACTCATAAATTATGTATGAGCATTCATAAACTACATCACCTGCATAATATGCATTTACAAGGTTCATCCCTGACGTCTTCCTAAAGTCTAACAAAGACCAATACAAACCATACGAAGGGACGAGACACTTTAGGGTATGAATACACCACATCTTGCCACGGTAAGATAGAGGGAACCAAGACTACCAGGCTGACACACTGACTGAGAGACGCTGAGGCTCCTGCATGCAGACGCTCCAGCTGACAGTGGTCTGACACATCCCTTGCGGGGTGTCCAGCTCGAGACCAGGACGGAGTCCCACAAATCTCCGACTGAAGGTAATGGGGTTTGACTAAATCCTAGAGGGATTCTTGGCACTCACACCTACTCACATGCTAGGTACACTTAGGTACATCTAGATAGGCATCGTAGGAGTACGCACACTTTTAGGTTGCACTTTTATTAAGCATTTTATATTAATGTATGTATTCATTACTAATGCAATATGGTACAACTGTACTGTCCTTTCACTTTTATCGTACTCCTGATAATATATCTCTGCTACTGTCTAGTGGTTTTTGCAGCTCATATATTTTACACTTGAATAACAACTGTTCAATAAATACTTATTGAAACGCCCAGACTGTTTATTCTGTGTAACTCTCTGAGACAAACCGAATAAGTAAGCACGAGTGACTGAGCGAAAAGTAGTACATTGTTTCCACGATCTTGAGGGATCAGGGTTGTCATGTTCTGAGGTTGCCAGAAACTAATCTCTCCCCGATAAGAGGAGATTCTAGTGGCACTGTGAGCTAGCTAATGCAAAACAGGTTAACATTTCTTGGTGGGGGTGCTCAGAGTTAGTCTGCCACCAAACCCACAGTTTATGTTATCCAAACGCGCAGGTCCTGCATGGGTAATATAGGAACTACACAACATGGCGCCGCCAACGTTGGTTGGGTACTTATTTAACAGTAGAATCTGAGTAGTTCAGTCGTGCTAATCTCAGAGACCCCTACAAAACACCAGAGACGTCTGGAGTGGGTGGGCACAAACTCCGCCACAGCTGAGTAGGCTAAAATCCTATTTATTGGCTGCTGGTTAATCTAGCTTGAAGGACACAGTGTTCCTAAAATTGTGCATAAAACCTTTTTTTAACTTCATCTTTACAAAATGACTGAAGGCAAAGACGATGCAGTAAATCTGCATGTCTCAGCGGGAGAACAACCGGATGATGCAATTGAAATTGCACCTAAATTTAGACATACAATCACCCTGGAATTAATGGAAAATGGCTTACAAGCCAGGGGTGGTATAGTCGCTTTCGTGATTGAGGCACACGAATCAAATAAAACAGAGGTATTTTATTCATGGGTTACATTCCCAGCAGCTGATGCGAGAACACAGACATTTCACTACAATGTAGAAGGAGATGCACCAGCGGAATATTGTCCATTCGAGGACATAGAGGTTCCGCTCACTTACCAAGAACACCAATACTGGTTTAAAGGCGCCCTACCCCACATAAGAAGAAGAGTAGGATTAGGCCCGCTCGGAGGAGACGGGGCCACATGGCCAATACTAGCGGCACATCCTGACATTGACACAATGCCACAGCTAGACTTACTCATGCAACACAAAGATTTAATTATAATCTACAGAAATTTGACACAATTCGTCATGAGGACTTTCACAGTCCAACCAGCAACAGTTGCTGCAAATAGTACTCAATACCAGGGTACACCAACTAAAATTACTCTACAAACATTACACACGGTAATGGGTAAAATGCCCACAAAACATCAACAAATTCCATTCTGGGTAGCTGAGAAAATAACTCAGCTTGAGGCAGTATTCCCGAATACTAACCACATGAAAAACACAGAATGTTAACAATCTGCTTGCCCATGGGGGTAACACCCCAGTTAGAGGATTGTACCTCTTGTGGTACAGTCTTTGCTGCCATTTATACCAGAACACATGGTATCAAGTCATTAGCAGTAGTGCGTGATGTATTGAGACAGATCAAAAATGAGTACGGAGCAGAACCTGCCCTAAATTTAGGGATGAAGTTACTAGGTAACTATGCACAGGTGTCAGCCATAATACTAGCTAGCATTAAGGGGGAAGCAGCTACAGTGGCAATCCGCCAACGCCTAAGGGAGTTCAGTCCTTTAGAACAGGAACACGAACTACCCACAATAATAGAAACTGCATATGCAGAATTAGGCAGAGACAGTTTGGATGGGAAAGCTTTAAAACCACAACTGATGGGCAGTCCTGAAAAGGACACTACTAAGCAGACACCTGCTTCTTCTAAAAATAAGTGGGAGAATAAAAAACAGAGTTCTAAAGGAAACAGATCTCAGTCCCGAGGTAGATCTCCTCCACAGGAGCCCTCTGAGAAGAGGTATAACCTCAGAAATAGGGATAATATTAGGAAACCTGACAGGTATCAGGATACTGATACTCGTTCTTCTCGTTCCTTTCAGGGTTCATCAAAAAACTCTGAGAGGGAAGGACGGTCAGAAAGACAAGAAGAGAGTACAAAGTCCAGAGACAAGCAGCACGCTCAAGACTATACTTCTAAAAAAGAAGAAAAGCCAAAATCTAAACCACAGTTTAAGAAGAAGAAAGTTGCAGGCATAAAAGTCAGACATGCCAAGAATTCTGAGGACGCACTTCTGAACGGGGAATGGAATCTGACGTTGCTAGACAGTGCGGCAGAGGTGACAATAGCTCGCCAGAACCTGAAGGAATTTCTGGTGACAGCGGACTTGAATGAGTACATCACGGTGGAAACACCAGATACACGGGTGAGCGTCCCACACAAGTTACATGAGATAGCACTCCGGATGGAGGGGGACAAGCCCAAGAAAGTTAAAGGTCTTTTTTGGAAAAATCTGTCGTCTGGATATGACATCCTTCTAGCAGAAAAAGATTGGCCGCCTGAATTCATTATGGAGTGCCCTAGGGGAGAAACTGTAATTTTTCCGGCTTTCTCTGAACTCGTTCCCATACACCTTAAACATGCATATGCGCAGGAGTGGGCGGTTGCCCAAGCGCCAGCATTATATAAAAATCATGTCGGTTGGGATGAGGATTCAACCCACCATGTGATCCCGTTAAAAGTTTCCCCAAATGCTCAAAGGCAATATCCCATAATGCAGGAAGCTAAAAAACAGGTCAGGGAGATCTTACATCAACTTGAATACCAGGGGGAGATTGAAAATTGCACCTATGAACAATCCTTTGTTTCCCGTCATGAAACCTGACAACACATATCGTCTAGTTTTAGATTACAGACATTTAAACACTTGCACAAAGACATTTGCTGTCCAAAATGCACACAGTGCTGCATTAATGAATAACATTGTGCGGAAAAAATACAAAACAACACTTGATATCTCAAATGGATTTTTCTGCCAGAATATAGTGCCTGAAAGCAGGTATTTGACATCCTTCTCGGCGTTAGGTTCCCAACGGCAATTTTGTTGACTCCCCCAAGGGTATAAGAATAGCCCAGTGTTGTTTTCGGTCAGAGTAACAGAGTTACTCCAAAATTTTGATGAGGAAGCATTGCCCTATGTGGATGATATTTATCTGACGGACGATGACTTAAAAAAACACTTGACCAGGGTGAGCACCATTATCATGGGATTCCCCTCTGAGGGCTACAAATTCAACTTTAAAAAATCAAAAATAGCCCACCTCAGTGTCCTATTTTTAGGATACGAGCTTTCAAGTGAGGGGAAAAGCCTGGCAGCTAATTTTTTAGAAAAATGCACGCTGCTCCAACCTCCAAAATCATTGAAAAATTTACAATCAATTCTGGGATTCCTAGAGGGGCGTGGCTTGCAGCCAAATGAAATGGCTGCTACCTAACGGAGCTCCGGACCCCCCTCTGACGTCTCCGAAAATCTGCATATTAGTCCATCCACCCTGGTAGTTACCAAGTGGTGTAGCGAGTGTCGGAGAACACCAGGCGCACAGCGACTGTCCTGTAATGGGCCGCAAGTGATCAGCGCCAAAATAGCACTGAGTGAAGGAGCTGCGGCCTGCGAGCTGGGAGGAAGCCGGGGTCTCGAGTGAGCAGAGTGCCCGCAGGCGTGAGATTCCAGGTCAGTGAAACCTTGCCAAAGCCCTGGGAAAATCAACCGAGGTGCCCAGGAGCCACCGGGTTGCAACGGCAAGTGCAGCGACACCCTGAACTCTCCATCATGGCACTGCTGGAACCCCCCAACCCCCTGCCTGATATCACACCCAAAGTCGGTGGTGGGGCGTTGGCTTCCGGGAGCGGCAACCGCCAGCGAACACTCAACAAGGGGTCGGGGGCCCGAGGACCATAGAAAAACTTGGGAATATCGGGGCACCCCTCTCTCCCCCCCCACCCATAAACGGGACATCACATCACCCCCGCCGGAGCGCCATGGAGACGTTGGGCACCCGGGGCGGACAGCGGAGGTGGTGGGCATCGCTGCTGACAATAAACACTCCAGCCCATGGTAGACCGGCATATCAGAGGGAGGAATATCCATAAAGGCCCCTGGAAGCGCACGGAGGGACTCACTGGCTAAAGATAACCGGTACAAACTACGGAGCAAGGCAGCGACTGACACCGTTGGAGAGGGGAGCGAAAACAGTGACTCAGCCCGGGGGTAGGAAACACGAAAGGCCACGGGTGGCGCGGTGTCAGCTAAGCAGGCAGCGGCAAGTACTACTGCCCGTGGGCGTCAAAACAACGCGACACGACTCCTGAAGGGAAGATGGGGGGCCGAGGGCAACGTATGGCACAGCACGCTAAACTGGACAAGTTCACATACATTAAAGACCAGCAGGACTTGATGGGCCAGTCAACTGGACGCGCAGCAGACGTGGCCTCCGGAGAAGGACCCGAGGTCAGATTGCAGGACATCCTTACCACGCTCAATAAAGTGCATACAGCACTAGATGGCACAATTGGCGCAATATCAGTCGAACTCTCCCTACTCAGAGCGGATTTCAAGAACATGAACACGCGGGTGAGGGATGTCGAGATGACCACCGAGACTCTGTGTGGTGAGACCAAGGAACTTAAATGTCTGGAGGCGGAAACCAAAGTACTGACCGACAAACTCGATGATTATGAAGGCCGGTCCCGGCGCAACAATGTTCGGATAATTGGGGTGCCGGAAGGAGCAGAAGGACGAGCAGCAGACCTGTTTGTAGAGGAGCTCGTCAAACAACACCTACAACCCAAAGGCCTCTCCAACTATTTCTCGGTGGAAAGAGCGCACCGAGTCCCTGGAGGTAGACCGAGACCAGGGGTGCCACCCAGACCACTCCTTGCTCGTATTTTTAATTTCAGGGACCGGGACATAATCCTGCAGACCGCAAGAATCGCCCCACCAGTCCGCTTGGAAGATAAAACAATGACCTTCTTTCCCGATTACACAGCGGCAATAACCAAACAACGGCACACATTTATGGAGGTCAAGAGAGAATTGAGAAAAAA
The DNA here is from genome assembly GCA_963921515.1 of Calotriton arnoldi. Classification (NCBI taxonomy): domain Eukaryota; kingdom Metazoa; phylum Chordata; class Amphibia; order Caudata; family Salamandridae; genus Calotriton; species Calotriton arnoldi. The sequence continues at coordinate 493,811 of CAWUFW010012266.1, read as the reverse complement.
AAAACTGAAATACTCAATGCTGTTCCCGGCACGAATGAGGGTCGAAGCGGAAGGAAAAGTATGGTTTTTCAATGCACCGGAGGAGGCACAGGACTGGCTGGATGGGTGGCGTCCAGCCGCAACATCGGGGAAGCCAAACGCCAGATTGCGACAAACTACGACAGCAAATGCGCGGCCCGGAACTAAGGAAAGAGGAATAACACAAGAAGAATCACCAGATAGGCGCTGAACAAACAAGGGACTGAAGACAAGGACAGACCAACGTCAGAGCAAGGCAGCAGCTTTGTCCACTCATTGACTCGTGGTGTCTTGACAACATTGGCACACTTGTTGGATGGGAAGCATCCAAGCGGTACAGACTTTCCTAGAATGGACAATACCTATGTTGACAATAATGCTACTATGCGCCTATATACCTATAGGTTTACTATCTAAGTTGTAGTAATAACGAGCTGGCGAAGAGACGAGAGAGGGGGGATGGAAGGAGGGACCGACCCCTACCAAGGTAACGGGTAATGGGACATAAGCGCGCTGCATGTTGGGGAGGTGGGTAGTTTTAAGTCCGTCATGCAGGGAGGCAGGGAGGGGGGAGGGAAATTTCGTAAGGGAAACTAAAAGTTTCAGGATTTTTTTTTTAATGTTTAAGTTGTTGTGGTTGAAGACCTGCGAACAATCATATACAGTCTCCGCGGAAACTTGTGAGCATGCCACCTCACTGACCCGGTCCATTATAGGGCTTCCCAATGCACACGACCTTAGATAATCCAATGACGCATCGCACCAAAATACCGGCGCTAGCATTCATCTCCTGGAATGTCAATGGATTAAGAGATAAGGTAAAGAGAGGGCTGGTGCTGCAATATTTAAAACGTAAGGCCCCAGCAGTTATAATGATGCAGGAAACACATCTAGTAGGTGTGAGAAGTTGGCCTGGTATATGCTGTCCACTAATTAAAGTGGGCACCTTGCACCAGTCCAAACAACCCTTATTGATGATAGGATAAAAGACAACCTTTATAGAAAGCTATCCTAGTGGTAGCTGTGGAGAGCAGCCTTCAGGCTAAGTCTTGAAGGAATGTAAAGCCCTTTGTTTTACCAGTATATAATCTCTTGAATGACCAAATGAAAGGAGAACCACACCAGGTATATATATAAAATATATGTATTTATTAATAAACACTCCCTACTAGTCTCTTTATGAGGCTAGAGGTCAAAGCACACAATTACAAGCAATCAAATAGACAATAAGTAGCACAATATACGTTTGGCCCAAGGGGCGTCTCAAACCATATACTAAGAAAGTGGTATAAGAACCACGACTTAACTAGACACAAGGCCTAGAACCTGTAGAATCGCTGGGACCCCAAGGAACCACCCAAGGCAGTGACACAGGGGACCCACGGAGGACGTGTGCAGTGTGAGAACACAGCCGCGAACTACCATTATCTTCTATGGGGAAAGTCGCGGTTAGAGTTTTAGGACACTTAGGACTGGGCAAGAAGCGAACCCTTTTGGACTTAGAGGTGTCTAGGGCCAACACCCACAGGAGCACCGGAGTACTCGTGTTACCTCACCCAGGGAAGCCGGGTGCATAGGTGTCAAATGGTGTCGGGTCGCGCCGCCGTTTCCAATGGCAGAAGACGAAGAAGTGCTGATGCCGTGAAGAAGGAAAGTGTCCGTAGAGATCCAAGCCTGGATCGGAGATGAGAAGAACCTGAAAGCAGAGGGGACAGAGTCTGGGTCACTAGCCAGTGACCAGGGGCACGATAGACGAGTGCCCACCGATGTCGGGTGCTTCAGGTGTGAAGAGGTGCAGCTTGACTCCGCAGCCACGAGGACCAGGAGGCGTCGACGACAACCAGGAGCTGGATTAGAGCTGTCCCACAAAGGATGTCGGGTGCTGCGGTGTCGGTGCCCGGATTGGACCCAACAAGCCTTGGCAACGGCAACCCACACAGGAAGGAGTAAGATGCAGCGGTGCAGACCAGCAAGGTCTGAGGGACTCACCACTTGGTGGGGAGTCAGGGCACGTCTGGAGCAACCAGGGAAGCCCAAGGATATTCAAAGTAGCCTTCGCAGAGACCCACCAGTCGATGGACCAGGGATCGCAAAGGAGCCTCGAGCGGAAATGCAAGAAGCGGGCTCACAGAACACTCGTGGAGTGTAGGCCCACAATCTTCGGTGCAGATGGTGCTCGGGGTGGGGGCTGCAAGTAGCCCAAAGCACGACTTCGGGAGACGTCGGGAAGTCGATGCACTTAGCAAAGTGCACGGTGGTCAGGAGTTCCGGTTCCACGCTACTCACGAGGGCTGCGGGTCTCAGCTTTGCTGGGGACTCGGGTCGGCCTCTGAGATGTCTGGAAATCCTCTTCCTGTGTCGCAAGTACTTCGGAGTCCGGCGGGAGCTTCGAAGTTGCAGACCGGCAAAATGCTTCGTTGGTGCCTGCCAAGCAGGGGAGTCACTCCTTGACCCCAAGGGAGATTCTTCAGTCTTCTAGTCGTGATAGAAAGTCGAAGGTCCAGGATTCAGCTACAGAGTTTCGTCCAGGGATATCTAAAGTCCTGTTGCCAGGGTTCCCTTACTTATACTAAGAAAAGGGGTTGGACTACTCTGGGGACCCACCTATGGGAGGGTTTGGAAAGAGGGGTGGCTACACCCATTTCCTTTGTCCAGTTTCGCGCCAGAGCAGGGGCTGAGTGCCCCTGCAACCGGTTTGAACTGTGCTATTCACAGGGACACCAAATGTGCCACCAGTGCAGGACTTCAAAGCACTCTTGGAGTGCACCCACCCAGCCCCAATACACTAAAGCCTGTCTGGGAGGTGGTCACACCTCCCTGTGACAGGAAACCTATTATCCAGGCCTCCCCTGCCAGAGTTTCGGTCAGCAGCAGGAGGCCAGACTCGTGTCTGTGGCTGCAGCATCCATTTTGTGATGCCAAGGCTCTGTTAGGTTTCTACCGGGTAGGTTGGTGTAGTCATGTCTCTCCCTCTAGAAGGGTGGGATCATACTCCCACACCAGTGTGGGGGTATGATTCCAAGGTGTTTGACACCAAACACGACATGTTTCCGTGCAGCCAGTCCAAAGTTAGCATTTACCGTTTAAGATATAATGCGCTTAAGAGTATATGGTCAGGCTGCACCACTGACAACCCCGGAGAATAGATTCCGAAGGCTGCAGAGGGGCTCTGCTCATGCAGGGGCACCCTCTCACATAAAACCAAGCATCCTGCCTTCAGTATCAATAAGGCCTGCCATAGGGATGACTTATAGGTTTCTATGTGCAGTGATAGGTGAGATATAGTGAACCTATACCTCTGTAAGGGGTGCATGCACCACCTTACCCAGGCTGCAGTAGCAGACCGGTGGTGTCAGTTTAGATAGCTTCCTAGGGGTGGCAGAATACATGCTTCAGCCCCTGTTAGGCCTCTGGGGTCCCTATGCCCTGAGTACATAGTGTACCATATACTAGGGACTCATAAGGGTACCCCAGAATCCAATCTGGAGTGTACCTAAGGTACATGGAATCCATTTTAAGGAGAAAGCAGATAGACTGGGGCCCTGAATAGCAAAATCCCAGTCCAACTAAGTCGAAAACCAGCAAAACAACAGGAAAAATGTGGGGGCAACCATGCAGTCAGATTCCACCTTCCTACATAACCCCCCCCCAAACGAAAGGAGATAAGGCTAACCTTGCCCAGTTGAGCCTTTATAGACTAAGTGGCCATATAAGGAAGTACCTGCACTAACATGGTTACCCCCTGTCTTATGGTCCACAAAGCAATCCCTAACCCCAAGGGGGTGGGATGATCTCCACCATTTGGAGTCACTACCTGTGGTGTGTTTTGGCAAAGTAAAAGGCTGGTGGGGTGTCTGAGTAGAGGAGGGGACAGAGTCTGGGTCACTAGCCAGTGACCAGGGGCACGATAGACGAGTGCCCACCGATGTCGGGTGCTTCAGGTGCGAAGAGGTGCAGCTTGACTCCGCAGCCATGAGGACCAGGAGGTGTCGATGACAACCAGGAGCTGGATTCAAGCTGTCCTACGAAGGATGTCGGGTGCTGCGGTGTCGGTGCCCGGATTGGACCCAACAAGCCTTGGCAACGGCAACCCACGCAGGAAGAAGGAAGATGCAGCGGTGCAGACCAGCAAGGTCTGAGGGACTCACCACTTGGTGGGGAGTCAGGGCACGTCTGGAGCAACCAGGGAAGCCCAAGGAAATTCAAAGTAACCTTCGCAGAGACCCACCAGTTGACGGACCAGGGATCGCAAAGGAGCCTCGAGCGGAAATGCAAGAAGCGGGCTCACGGAACACTCGTGGAGTGTAGGCCCACAATCCTCGGTGCAGATGGTGCTCGGGGCGGGGGCTGCAAGTAGCCTAAAGCACAACTTTGGGAGACGTCGGGAAGTTGATGCACTTAGCAAAGTGCACGGTGGTCAGGAGTTCCGGTTCCACGCTACTCACGAGGGCTGCGGGTCTCAGCTTTGCTGGGGACTCGGGTCGGCCTCTGAGATGTCTGGAAATCCTCTTCCTGTGTCGCAAGTACTTCGGAGTCCGGCGGGAGCTTCGAAGTTGCAGACCGGCAAAATGCTTCGTTGGTGCCTGCCAAGCAGGGGAGTCACTCCTTGACCCCAAGGGAGATTCTTCAGTCTTCTAGTCATGATAGGAAGTCGAAGGTCCAGGATTCAGCTACAGAGTTTCGTCCAGCTTTATCTAAAGTCCTGTTGCCAGGGTTCCCTTACTTATACTAAGAAAAGGGGTTGGACTACTCTGGGGACCCACCTATGGGAGGGTTTGGAAAGAGGGGTGGCTACACCCATTTCCTTTGTCCAGTTTCGTGCCAGAGCAGGGGCTGAGTGCCCCTGCAACCGGTTTGAACTGGGCTATGCACAGGGACACCAAATGTGCCCCCAGTGCAGGACTTCAAAGCACTCTTGGAGTGCACCCACCCAGCCCCAATACACTAAAGCCTGTCTGGGAGGTGGTCACACCTCCCTGTGACAGGAAACCTATTGTCCAGGCCTCCCCTGCCAGAGTTTCGGTGCAGCAGGAAGCCAGACTCGTGTCTGTGGCTGCAGCATCCATTTTGTGATGCCAAGGCTCTGTTAGGTTTCTACCGGGTAGGTTGGTGTAGTCATGTCTCTCCCTCTAGAAGGGTGGGATCATACTCCCACACCAGTTACTGGTGTGGGGGTATGATTCCAAGGTGTTTGACACCAAACACGACATGTTTCCGTGCAGCCAGTCCAAAGTTAGCATTTACCGTTTAAGATATAATGCGCTTAAGAGTATATGGTCAGGCTGCACCACTGACAACCCCGGAGAATAGATTCCGAAGGCTGCAGAGGGGCTCTGCTCATGCAGGGGCACCCTCTCACATAAAACCAAGCATCCTGCCTTCAGGATCGATAAGGCCTGCCATAGGGATGACTTATAGGTTTCTATGTGCAGTGATAGGTGAGATATAGTGAACCTATACCTCTGTAAGGGGTGCATGCACCACCTTACCCAGGCTGCAGTAGCAGACCGGTGGTGTCAGTTTAGATAGCTTCCCAGGGGTGGCAGAATACACCTGGTAGGCCTCTGGAGTCCCTATGCCCTGAGTACATAGTGTACCATATACTAGGGACTCATAAGGGTACCCCAGAATCCAATCTGGAGTGTACCTAAGGTACATGGAATCCATTTTAAGGAGAAAGCAGATAGACTGGGGCCCTGAATAGCAGGATCCCAGTCCAACTAAGTCGAAAACCAGCAAAACACCAGGAAAAAAGTAGGGGCAACCATGCAGTCAGATTCCACCTTCCTACAGTAGGGGCGACATGCAGGGCGTTGGACCGATGTGGGTTTAGGCTGGCAGTGCACTCAGAATTTACCTCGGGATCACGTGGGGTAGGAATTCTGGTTAAAAAACAATTCCCTCTCATTATTAACCACACCTACAGAGACGAGCAAGGCCGATTTGCAGCGATCTCCACCCACTGGGAGGGCCGCCCAATCAATTTTGTAACAGTGTACATCCCACCTGCGTTGCGCTCGATGGCCTTTCAAGCGTTGGGTGCGTTCCTGCTGACATTGCCAGAGGGAGACCTAATAATTGGGGGAGACTTTAACACTACACTAAATGACGCAGAAGACCGTACACCTCTCCGGCCTCAACACCGCGTCAGATCCAGTTTAGCAGATTTCCTTGACACGCACGGCTTGCTGGACATATGGCAGTTTAAAAACCCACAAACAAGACAGTACACCTTTCACACCGGGGCTCACAACAGCCTCTCACGTATAGACTACATCATTGAGGCCACGGACAGTGTGGGAAGGTTTGGGGCAGTGTCGCACCTACCCACGGGAATTTCTGACCACTCCCCGGTGATGGCGGAGTATATATCACACACTCCCATACAATGTCGTATGTACCCAATATACCCGGGATTTCTACATAACCCTAAGATCAGAAAAGGTCTGCTTACTACAACAACACACTACTTCAGAAAAAATGAGGCATCGGTCTCCTCACCGCTGATCCTGTGGGAGGCGTATAAGCCGGTCCTCCGGGGACAGGCCATATTTATTTATTTATTTTTATTTATTTATTTATATAGCGCTACATTCATCCCAACGGGACATCACGGCGCTAAGGAGGTGGGGTCTGATACTGAAAAGAAGGGCAGGAGGAAGTAAAAGTCTACTTAAGTAGGGAATAAATGTGTTTTTAGTTTTTTCCTGAAGGTATTATAATCATTGATAAGTCGAAGCTCGACTGGCAGCCCATTCCAATGTAAGGCCGCGAGGTGCGAAAAAGTGCATCCCCCGGTCTTAACCTTTTTGATCCTTTTTGATTCTGCAAGCGCAAGATGCTGTGACCGTAAGCATCTAGAAGGGATGTAGAATCGGATTTTATCTTGGAGAATTTTAGGGCCAATGCAGAGTAGTGCCTTAAAGGTATGCCCCAAGAGCTTAAATCGTGCTCTTTGGCGCACCGGCAGCCAATGAAGTTGCTTCAGGCATTCAGCAGCTGAGCTTAGTCTGCCCTTATTGCAGACCAGTTTAGCTGCAGCGTTTTGTACCACCTGGAGACGTTTGAACAGGTAGTCCGGCATGCCCACAAACAGGGCATTACTGTAGTCCAATCTGCTAACAAGCAGAGCCTGAGTAACTGTCCTCCTGTCATCCAAAGGGATCCAAGGAAAGAGCCTTTTTAGAAGTTTTAGCAAAGCAAAACTTTTCCCGCAGAGGGTCCGTACGTGATCCTGCATGGATAGTTTGTCATCCATAAGGACACCCAAATTCTTGGCACACCTCTTGGGCTCTGGAGCTTGTCCTAGAGACTGGGGCCACCATGAAGCGTTCCAAATGTGGTGGGCTCCACCGAAAAGCAGGATCTCAGATTTGTCTGCATTGAGCTTGAGACAGTGATCGGACATCCAGGCTGCCATTTCAGTAAGGCAGTCATTAAGCTTAGTCCTTGTGCTCACATGGTCATTGCCAATGGCTATTGTTAATTGCGTGTCATCCGCATATGAGCAAATATCAAAGCCCCATTTAGAGCCAATTTTTGCCAGTGGTGAAACATAAGCATTAAAAAGGGTGGGGCTAAGAGAAGCTCCCTGTGGGACACCACAGCTCAAAGTTTTTGGTTTAGAAGAATAAGCACCCAGTTGTACTGTTTGTTTCCTATTACTGAGGAATGAATTGAGCCATTGGAGTGCTTTGGCGTGTATTCCTTTTCCATAGAGGTTGCGAATTAAAAGCTGATGGGAGACCGTGTCGAATGCTGCCGATAGGTCCAATAGGATCAGGGCTACAACCTTGCCCTGATCCAGAAGTGCTCTTATATTGTCAAACACGGCCAACAAGGTTGTCTCTGTGCTATTTGTGGCCCTGAAGCCTGTTTGAGATGGGTCCAGTAGGCCATTGGATTCCAGATAGACAGACAGCTGTCTGTTAATCACTTTCTCCATTACTTTAGAGAGAAATGGGAGAAGAGATATTGGCCTATAATTTGCTGGAATTGTCACATCTGCACCTGCTTTTTAAGCAGGGGGTGACTATTGCATGCTTCCAGGCCTCCGGGAATACTGCTGTCTCAAGTGATCTATTAAAAAGGTCCGTAACATAGGGGCAGAGAGTAGGAATAATTTGTGAAAAGATAAAATGTGGGCAGGGGTCGAGGGGAGAGCCAGACTTGATTTCACCCATAGTTTTGGCTACTTCCTCTTGAGAGAAAGGGACGAAACTGCCCAACTGTGCTGTGGTGTTAGGACAAGGATCCGTGTTTACCCAGCTGTTAAAATCAGTTGGGTCATTTGTATTAAAAGATGAATAAATAGAATTTATTTTATCTATAAAAAAATCACTGATCATTTCACAGCAGTCTGGAGAAGGAGGTAAAGTTTGTGACATGCATGCGGGTTTGCATAAGTCATGTATAATTTTATACAATTCTTTCGCTGAGTTCTTGCTTTCAGTTATATTGTGTGCGAAATAGGTACGTTTCGCTCCTTTAATGGCATTATGGTAGTTCTTGAGCATGGATTTAAATAAGAGTTTGTCCGTCTCAGATCTGGACATTCTCCAATTATGCTCCAATGTTTTACATTGCCTTTTAAAAGCTTTAAGTTCCGTCGAATACCATTTTTCTGATACACGTCTTTCCGTAGGCTTTGACCTGCGCTTGGGGGCGCAGTGATCTAAGGAATTGTAAATTTCTTTTTCGAGACATGCTGCTCCCACATCCGTGGGGAGCAAATCTAACGCCTCCAAGCTATTAGAGGAAAAATGGAGTTGGAAAAGGTCGGGCGTGATGGATTTCCAAACGCGATAAAATTCATGTATTGATACATAAGTTGTGATAGAGGCTGCAGGTTCAGTGAAAGAAAAAATAATGAGCGAATGATCAGTCCAAGTGACGGCTTTAATCTCTTCAATAGTGATAGATGCTATATTGGAGAATAAAAGATCCAGAGTGTGGCCAGCAGAATGGGTAGGTCCCTCAATCCATTGTCTGAGTTGGAGGATCTGCATGTCGTTATGTAGATGTTTAACCTCCGTATGGTCTAATTTTTCGAAGTGCACATTAAAATCCCCTACCATTAAAAAATTTCTATATTTTAGACAGGCGGGGAAAAGTTGTGTAAGTAGCTTCGCACTTAATTCAGCATGATAGCCCGGGGGATTGTAGATTACAGCTCCTCCCAGTATGATGTGGTTTCCTCTAGATACTTGAAAAGGGCGTATTTCATGCTCCCCTAGCATATCCCTCATTGCGGGTCACAAACAAGAAAAGAAGAAAGAGATAGAGGCTTTGGAACAGGAGGTGCACCACTTGGAGGCGCAACATGCTAGACACCCATCAGACGCAAACACACATAGGCTACGCACAAAACAACAAGAATATCAAGAATACCTATGGGCAGACGCCAGAACCCGCTTGACAGCAGTCCAACATAAGGTCTATGAATCAGGGGATAAAGCCGGCAAACTTTTAGCATGGTTGGACAAAAGGGATCGGGCAGATAGATGGGTGGCAGAGCTCAGTTTAGAAAATGGAGAATCCACATCGGACCCACAAGAGATAGTAACTGCGCTGGCGGCGCACTTTAAGCAGGTGTATGCATCCACGAACACAACCACGGCACACGATGCACTAGACTTCCTCAAAGACATACGTCTACCAACACTCACACAGGAAGAGGCCCAGAAGCTAGACTCGGACTTAACAGTAGACGAACTCAAGGTGGCCATCCATAAGATACAATCCTGAAAGGCCAGAGGTCCAAATGGTATCCCAATAGAGCTGTACAAACGCACAGCTGATAAAGTGGCCCCCTATTTATTGAAAATGTATGAAGCGAGCCTGGCTCAAGGGGAGCTCCGCAGGGACCAATGCATTGCTACCATTGTAGCTATCCGCAAACTGGGCAAACCCCCTTCTGAGAGCACCTCCTACCGGCCTATCTCACTGATCAACGCAGAAGCCAAGATCTTGGCCAAAACGATGGCGCTCCAACTGACCCCCTATCTCCCTAAACTAGTTCACCCGGATCAATCGGGATTCATGCCGGGAAGGAACACAGCCCTGAACCTTAGACGCCTGCACAGCTTCCTCGGCTGCAAACACACAATACGAGAGGAGGCAGCGGTCCTGTCTCTAGACGCGAAAATGGCCTTCGACTCCATAGAATGGGCATTCCTATTTGCAGTTCTCCAGCATGAGGGGTTTGGGCCTAAGTTCTGTTCCTGGGTTCGCCTATTATATACCAACCCTATTGCGCATGTAGTAGCTAATGGACATGTCTCACAGGAGTTCTCTCTGGGTCGCGGTACACGGCAGGGGTGCCCGCTGTCACCGCTCCTTTTTGGACTGGTCTTGGAGCCGTTGGCTGCATGGATCAGAGGAGATCCAGTGATCCGTGGCCTACGCTGGACGGGGAATGGGAGGATCGGATCTCCCTCTACGCAGACAACGTATTGCTATATATAGCCTCCCCCACGCGATCCATTCATAGACTATTAAACATATGTGAGGGGTATGGGGGATCTCCGGATACACGATCAACTGGGAGAAATCTGTGCTATATATCCTATACGGGTCTCATCCAAAATTACCAAAGAACTGCACAGTTAGGGTAGTAACAGATAGCTTTAAATACCTAGGGATTCATGTTACGTCTGATCCAGTCGACTTCCAGGCGCTAAACCTACAAGAACCACGGCTGAGGCGTGATATCAAACACTGGAAAGCATTGCCACTCACCCTACTGGGTAGGGCAGCACTTTTTAAAATGATGGCGTTTCCCCAGATTTCTCTATGCCCTGCACAATACGCCTTATCGAGTCCCAGAGTCATATTTTAGAGCTATTGATTCAGAAGTCAATAATCTCCTATGGGAGAACAAACCGGCTAGGATAGCGGCGGGCAAACTGACTAGAAGTTGGTACGATGAGGGCATTGCCCTACCCAAGGTTCAAGCGTACTACTGGGCCTCCCAACTGGCAGTAATCAATCAGTGGATCCACATGCCCGACACCGATCCTGCGTACCGACTAGATAGATTAACCCTGGGAGCAGGGGGAGTTCACCGAGTGCTAGACAATAAACAGGCCTACTGGGACCAACAGCACATACGGTTCACGTGTGGCATACAGTGACACGGCACCTGGGATGGGCTGGCCAGCTGACACAACAAACCCCATTGTGGGATACTGGCAAGCTAGTCACACTGGGTAGGAGCAAGCGGTTTCAAAAATGGGATATGACAGGGATCTCCCGGTTGGGTGACCTCTGGAAGGGGGGAAAGTTGTTACATTTGCTCACCTGCAGGAGCACTACGAGATGGCTCCCGCTGAGATGTTCCGGTACATGCAGGTAAAACACGCAATAGAAGCAGCTATTCCAGCAGAGGAGATTCTTCCTGAAGCCTCTCCCTTAGAGAACCGGCTATTAACCAACCATTTAGATAACAAAGCGGTCTCCCTTACATATCGAAAAATCATTAACAATCAAATAGACCCCTTGTTAGTATTACAGGCTAAATGGCAAGAAAAGGTTTGGGAACTGGACAACACCGATTGGCAGGAAGCGATGGAGTCGCCAAGGGTGGTGGCGGTGTCCTCCAGATTACGCCTGATACAACTTAAAATACTGCATAGGACATACTTCACAAGAGTGACGTTATGCAAAATAGGGAAAGCCGTTGACCAGTGCTGCCTGCGTCAATGTGGCGACGTAGGCACCTTTTACCACATTTTGTGGGACTGCCCAGTTATCAAAATATACTGGATAGCAGTAATGAACACAATCACAGAGGTCAGCGCCAACCCAGTCCCAACTGAACCCAAACGTTGTCTTTTGAATATATGGGAACCAACGGACCTGAACCACGCTGGGCAAAATTGGGCGATAACAGGGATGATAATAGCTAAACGAAATATAGCCCAGAAATGGGGGGGCGGTACAAGCCCCAATTCTCGAAGATTGGTGCAGGGACATGGATATGATTATGGTGACAGAAAAAGCCACGTATATCCACAGAGGGTGCCCAAGAAATGGGAGAGGGTGTGGGGTAAATGGAATATCTATAGAGGGAATATATGTACCCCCCCAGCAACAGACCCGGAATCAGAAGAGGAGGTATAAAAATCACAATGCACATATAGCGGTAATATATTACATGCATTATCGAACAGTGTGAGACTGTCATTGTAAGATTCTGTCAACTGTAAAGATGTAACTGCAGATCTTCTGGTTAATATTTAATAAAAACTGTTTAAAAAAAAAATTCTGGGATTCCTAAATTTTGGTAGAACATACATTTTAGATTACGCAGAAAAAGTAAAACCTTTCTACGATTTAATAAGACCTGACTTTTCAGTCAGGCAATGGACAGAGGAACACACAAACATCCTACGTTCACTTCAAGAAGACATGATAGCTTCAAAACACTTTGGTGATCCGTGTGATAGCGGGTCAATGCGGGTACACTTACTTAACCTTCAATGAAGGCGAAATGGTACCAATCCCATACAAATCACACCTGTACACAAACGCAGAGATACGTTTCACTTCAACAGAGAAAATCCTGACAGCAGTTCAGACCGCTGTAGCAAGAGAAAGAGCACTGGCTCAGGGAAAACGCATAATTGTCGTGACTCCCGTACCAGCTTTAGAAGCTGTTACAAAGGCTAGCATTCCGAATGCCAAAGCCTTACATCCAAGATGGATACAATGGGCTAATTCTCTTACTGCAACGGATGTTGAATACAGATTTGATCCATGTCTAAAAACACAAGCATTCCTGCAATATGAACAAGAATATCCTCTACTAAATGAAATTTTTCATCTAGATCAGTATGAATATATCATTTACACTGACGGATCTGCTCAATCGGCCATAGGGAGTAAGCAAACTTACAGCGCAGCGTGTGCAATAGTTAAAGGTCGCATGCAAGATGGAAAGTTCCATCCAAGTTGCACCAAAACGCAATCTCTAGGAGACTGCACGGCACAGTTGGCAGAACTAAAAGCACTGATACTGGCACTGGTGAATACGGAACACGAATTCCCCACACTGATTGTGTGTGATTCCTTTTACTGTGTACAGTCGTACAATGAATATTTACATCATTGGGAACAAAACAGGTTTAAAGATGCAAAAGGTGGCACAATTAAGCACAAAATGCTATGGGAACAGGTAGTTGAGTTGAGAAACGAACTACCGAGGGCTCACGTGATACATATTCCCTTGCTCACTTTGCCACTGGATTCAAGCTAGCCTGGCTGATGAAGGGTGTTACCCAGAAACCGGTCCCAGGATGCTTGTTTCCAGTTCAGGGAAGACCTGGCTTGGCAGTTCGGGCTGGACTGTTCCCATGAGGCACAGGGTCAAGACTGATTTGCATACAGCTGGGTCTGAACTGAGGTAGCGAAGTGAGCTAAAGAAAGATGATGGATTCAACCCAGATCTGTGACTGGGGGTGAGTGTCTGAAAAGTTTCAGCCCTCCGTCCATCATCTCCTTGTGTTTGCCCATGTGATACATACACTGAGTCATCAGCGTGATGGCGTTCATGTTGAAGGGAATTAATTGGCTGACGAAGCCGCAAAGGGGGCTGTACGCACGGCTTCCGTAGCTGCAATCACTCATTCAAAAACGAGGATAGACGGTGAGATTATGGTTGCTGTCATTGCTTCGCGCAAAGGCAGCACAGCAGTACCAAAGAAATTTCCACTCAAGTACTCCTACAAGATAGATGCACAAAACATCCCATATGCTCAGATTCCTGGAGTGGGGGATAGAGTAATACCAAATATGGATCATAGGTTAGGTTTAATTCTAGCAGCACACAAGGGTTTGGGTTCTGCGCATACAGGCATTACAGCGACTATTTCATTATTGAAACAGCGCTATTGGTGGGCTGGATTAACAAAGCAGACTAAAGACTATGTCTTGAAATGTGACATCTGTCAACAGATGAAAGGATCCACGGTAACACGCCCGGCGCAGACACCATTACTGAAATCAGACAAACCACTCGCTTGTGTATATCTGGACCACTGCGGCCCCCTACAATCAGATGGGGACAAAAAATATATCATGGTTGCAGTGGATTCGTGCTCAAGATTCCTCTGGGTTTGGCCTCAGCGCTCGGCTGACTCTCGAACTGTTATAAAAGATTTGCGAGTCTTTATCGGGACATACACAATTGGCACGTTGCATTCTGACCGAGGCCCGGCGTTTACGGCTTACAAAGAGGCCATGGAAAGTATGGGCGTAGCATTGCGGTACTCCTCTCCGTACCATCCTGAGGGAAATTCGGTTGTGGAGAGGAAAAAACGGGACTTAAAGCAATCTTTAACAGTTAGGGTATTAGGCAAGGGCGGTAGTTGGGTCAGTCATCTTTATGGGGTTCAGCGAGCCTTAAACAACCAGCCAAGAAACTCTCCATATGAGGTCCTATATGGGACAGGAATGTGGGTACCTGATCTTGATTGTGAAGGCACAGTGGCGGATGGAAAACAATTTGATATCCATGACCGTTTGGCTGTTTTACAGGATCTAAATGAATCCAGGACACAACAAAGTAACATCCACCTGAAACAGACCGCCACTAGGGAAGTCAAGGAAGAAACGGCAAGACCTGTCGGGATCCCAAAGATCGGGGATCTGGTCAGGGAGAAAATAGCGGACAAAAAAGAATTTGGACCTTCATACAGAAAGCCTGTACCCGTCCTTGCAATTCACGGAACAAGAACAATTCTTTTGCCGCCTCTTGCCGGAAAAAAGGAGAAAAGATTTGTCTCAATCGACTTAATCAAACCACGCTATGTGGCCGATACTAAGCAGTAGGCCACGTTGACTCCAAAGTAGCAGACGCCCTCCTCTAGCTACAATCCAAGAAGTTCAAACAGAAAGACTCATCACTTTTGAAGAGCCACCTGTACGGAATGAAGGACTATGCAACAACCCAATGGAACTCGTTCCTCTTGAACCTGAAGTTCGACTTCAAAATGAAACTCAACTTAACAACCAAGTTGCAATCAGACCAAATACGTATGTTTACATCAACATGCCTCGACAAGAGAACACGACAATTTCAACAGTAGCAGTAGTATAAAATGGTCGAGTGTCAATCCATCCTCCTTCCTAGACAAAAAGTGCACGATAGACAACAAGATTTTGATATTTGCATGTAGGGAGACTGCACTGATTTATATATTATTACTGCATTCTGTAATATTACCTCCGCAATCTCAGGAGACCTTAAAATTAAGAACAAAAAGACCGCACACCAAAGTGTCAGTAGGTTTGATCGACAATGTACCAAAGCAATCAGGCCCTAAAAAAAGGCCCTAAACGCCAAGCCTAGAGACGGCGAAAGGATAAAAACATTAAGGAAGTCCTATAAACAGACTCTAAATAAAAGGAGAGCAAAGATACAGTAACAAGCTTGGGGAAAACTAGTACAAGCGGCAGACACACCGGATGTAACACTATTTTGGAAAACAATAATTCATCCCTTTTTTAAAGATCAGGCCGCAGTTAAGATTGAGACTTTGGTATAGTCTTCAGATTAGCTGAGACATTTTGGAAATATTTTTAATCCAAATAATGATCATTTATATATAGAAAATAGAAATTTTATAACTATAGACTTCCAAAACCTGACACCTATTACCCTAGATGAGATAAAAGCTGCTTTAGACAGTCGTGCAAATGGGAAGGCGTCTGGACCTGATGGGGTACCTATAGATATTTTTAAGTCAGATACTGACTTTTGGGCCCCAATCCTACTAAGATTCTGCAACGCTTCAGCGGCGGGTTTTCTGCCTGCAACCCGGACAAAAAGTGTTATTGTTCCAATTTTCAAGAAGGGAGCTAGAGGTGATGTAAAAAGCTACTGTCCTATATCCCTTCTTGACTCAACTTCAAAACTGATGGGTAAAATCCTGTTGGAAAGATTGGGTAAATGATGACCTAGTTCTTACAGAATCCCAATATGGATTCAGAAGAGATATAGGGACTATCCAGCAGTGTTAACCTTCCTCTAATAATTAGTAAATATGCACTCTCCAAAAAGGGCCACCTACACTTATGTTTTGTAGATCTAACAAGCGCTTTCGATGTAGTCAATCACTCAAAACTATGGCTGACCTTGGTCAGAATGGGTGCCCCCAGTGACATTATTATTAGGCCTGGGCGGAGTTTGCTGAGTTGCGCTATGCGGAACTCCGCTAAGTACAAAAATTCTCCGCCGCACTACGCGGAGCTCTGCAAGCGGCAGAGTACGATAGAAAAATGCTGTTCGCGGTGATTGCACAGTGCCGGATGCTTGTCCGCACTGTGCAATCATCGCGAACGGCACCATGCACAGCGCAAGCGGGTGTGGCTTTCCTTTTCTGCCGCTCGAGTAGATTTTTACTCAAGCGGCAGCTTTCTCAACGCGAACGGGCAGTTTACTCAACGTGCGCGGTCGCGAGCATATGCGACCACTCGTAATGAGAAACCTGACCCCCGCGTTGACGATCGCAAACGAGGAAAAATCTCGCCGGGAGGTTGATTTTCCTCGCTCGCCAACTTGACGTTGACGAACGCGAGCGAGGAAAAAAACTCCGCTCCGCAGAGCAGAGTTTTTCGGAACTCCGCGAGCTCCACATAGCGCGAGTGCGGAAAACTCTGCAAACTCTGCGAGCGGAACGGAGTTCACCGCCTAGGTCTAATTATTCTTTACTTATCACAAATATACAAGTTATTATCTGCAAGAGTTCGATATGGGCCCAAAGGCGAGTGCACCCCCTGTTTTAGAGTGACACGTGAGATTAGGCAGGGTTGTGTCCTCGATCCGCTTTTGTTTTCCCTCTATATCAACAGCGTTGACAAATGCCTGCAAAAGCTGAACGCTGATGCTCCTAAAGTTGGCAATCGCTTTACCCCGGTCCTGCTGTTTGCGTATGAAGCAGTTTTGCTATCTAGGACCGCTAACGGGCTCCATTGCCTAATTGAAAATGTTGCTAAATTTTGAAAAGGATCTCAAACTTAATCTAAAAAAAACATTCATGATGATTTGCGGAAAAGGGAAACCAAAAGCTAGGACACATCATGTTAAGGAGGTGCCAATAGCGGAAACACACTCTTTTTCGTATCTGGCCTACTTTTTACATTTAAAGGACATTGGAGAGCACATATTGATTTTTATATTCTCAAAAAAAATGGGGAAAAAGGCAATCGGGGAAATTTCAACTTTGTATAGGAGCAAGTGCCTCACAGGAACCTGTTATGGTGCTGCGTTATGGGGAATGGCTAACCATGCTCCACTCCAGACTCAAGAAAATATTTTCTTAAGGAGATTATTAGCAGTTCCTAACTCAACCCCTTCATACATTGTACATAAGGAATTAGCAGCTTCCTACATCAATAACTATATCAGTGTAGCAGCCCTCACTGTTTGGTACGGGATCTGGAGTAAGGTTGGAACCAAATTTACTCAGGAAATTATAATGAATTGCCTTGCCTTTGAGTATAGTAAAAAAAATGCCATGGTTGTTGTTAGACCTGGCATCATTGGCATGGGTTTCCCCTGTATTTTTTGCCTTTACCTCCTATGTTTTGCTGTGTGTTGGACTCCGTTTTCTGGTCTAGATGCTTTGGGAACTTCGCCATTACTGTTCAGTGCTGAAGTGCAAGTGCTCCCTTTGTAAATTGTATTGTGAATTAGTGGTTCCATGATTGGCATATTTGATTTACTAGTCAGTCCCTAGTACAGTGTACTGTGTGTGCCCGAGGCTGGTTAATCAAATGCTGCTAGTGGGCTTGCAGCACTGGTTGTGCCACACACAGAAGCAGCCGGTAAACGTAACTCGGGCCTGCCATCGCAGAGCCTATGGGCAGTCTGGTACTGCCATGCCAACTTGGCAAGTGCACCCACTTGCCAAGCCCTAACCTTCCCTTTTCGTACATGTCAGCCACCCCTAAGGTAGGCCCACGGTGCCCCTGTGGGCAGGGTGCAGTGTATGTGAAAGGAGGGCATGTCCTGATAGCGAAACACCGCCAAGTTCACCTTTCGCTATCGCAAGGCTACCGGTTCCCCTAGGGTAGAATGGGGAGTTTGCCTATAACATCTTATAAGCATAGCTGCCCTTGGGAACCAGATAGGACAGTGAAGTTTAGTATGCCGGGACTCGGAATGTCAAAACGCATCTTTTAGTGAGGGTGGTTTTTGCGTTCCGTGTCTGAAAATATCACTTTTAGAAAGTAGTTATTTTCTTGCTTGGCCATCCCGTGTGCCTCTGCTAGGATGTGGATTGCCTGTCTGGGTCTGGAGTGTCAGAGGCTGGGGAAGGGCCGTGGTTCCAGAGAGTCTGATGGGTCTGGGATGAGCTGAATAGACCTGGGTTATATTTGAAGTAGGGGGAGGAGATTTCCTTTCACCAATATGGGCCTGGTCTACCTTCCACAGTGCTGTCTCTGCCACCTGCCAGGAAGCTACACCGAGGAGGACGGCACCGGTTTTGGCTGGGCACAGGGCTTCTCTGCCACCAGAGAACAAAGGATTTTGGGATATAAATATTGGGGCCCAGGCCCCAGAACTTTAGATCACTTCTGGGAAAACAAGAGGAACCTTTGCCGAGGAGAAGAGCCGGAGAAGCTGAGGAGGAACACTGCGCCCCTGTGCTGTTTGCTGTCTGGAGTTGGCCTGCATTGGCTACTTGCTGCCAAGGAAAGGAGAAAAGGACTTTGCTGTTTGCTTTGTCACCTGCTTGAAGAAACGATCTCCAAGGGCTTGAAACTGAGCTTGCCTCCTGTACCGAAGTCACAGGGACACAAAGACTTCACCGCCAGCTTCCCTGAATTTCCTTGCTGGGAATTCTAACCTGCAAAGAGGCGCCTGCTGCTGTGAGGACCTCAAGAGACTGCTTGTTGCTGGGAGCTGGGAAAGCAACGCAACACCGAAAGGCGTGACGCATCTGCACCTGTTTCCGACGCCTCGCTGAAGAAACTGTCGCAGAGCCTGCCACGGCTCGAGAAATCGGCGCCCGCCGCATCCAGTGCACCGATCTCCGAAGTCCGAGATTACCGCACCGAGCTCGACGCAAGCCCTGCTGTGCGGCTGCAAGAATACACCCATCGTACCGGATCGACGCATCGCATCAAGGCGCAACGCATCCAAGGTACTTTGTGAAGAAAGTGTCGCATCTACAATTTGCTTTGAACTGAACTATTCCTACCATTCGAAAGTCATATTTTTATTACTGTATTGTGGCTTTTTTTATCGTTTGGTCTTGTTTTGGTTTAGATAAAGATTACTTATTTTTCTAAACTGGTATGGTGTCCATTTGTAGTGTTTTCACTGTATTACTGTATGTGTTCACAAATGCTTTACACACTGCCTCTGAGATGAGCCTGCCTGCTCGTGCCAAGCTACCAAGGGGGTGAGCAGGGGTTATTTTAGGGGTGTATCCCCCTTACCCTGACTAGAAGCAAGGGTCCCTATTTGTACAAAGGTACCTGCCTCTGCCAACTAGAGACCCCCATTTCTAACAGTTGTCATATATTGATAAACTCCTATATGAATGTGTTGAGAATGTTGATTTGAATGACCCTACGCAAATCCTATGTTACAGCAAAAAGGATTTGAAAACAGGGCATATAGGAGCAAGAGAATTGTCAAGAGAAACTGACGCAACCTCAAACCAGACGATCAAGGCATATTGTGAAGAGCCAATTGCGATAGGCACACAGCAATATTTACTCCGGGTAACAAATTTACAACATAGATTCTATGTTACAAGGCTGAGAATGGGTACTCTTAGGCTTTCCTGTTATGGGCAAATGGAATCGAAATGACAAAGTCGCACCAGTCAACTCTACATTTTATTCTTTTTTGTAACATTTATAGAAATATTAGGAAGAGTATTTTACGACCCTTATTTCTTAATGGAAAATTGTATTCTTATAAATCCGCTTTTAATTTTATTTGCAGCCTAGAAAATGAGAAAGTATGCAACGCAGTAGTTGTCTATACACAATTGGCAATCAGAAGAAGAAAGATTTATTCACATCTCGAGGCCTTAGTTTATGAAGGAACACACAATATATATTAATTTGTGTCTCGTAAGATTGATATTCCCTTCTCAACTTATGCGATACATTCAAAACTTACTTTTACATTAACACTTGCACACCTAAATAGTGACTTTTTCTGTTTCCTATTGAAATCAATAAAATATTTATGTGCAAATTACTCCATGTATTATGTGTTATGGTATTGAACAATTGATGGATTATGCTGACCTACTTTTAGAACATTTTTAAAGTTCTAAACTATGTTTTATGTGTTTTAAGTTAGCGACTATCTGATGTATTATGCGGAGACTATTTTTAGAATGCTTTTATGGTTGTATTTTTTAACCGAAAAAAGCTGAAAAGAATTGAGAAGGAAATAAATGAGGGGAACCTAATTAACATGGAAAGAAGAGGAATGGTTAGAGGGAAGAGAGGAGAAGGTAAAGGGAGGGCTTCTGGTTTGGAGAAGTGAGTCTATGATAAACAATCATAAACAGTGAGTCTTCTTTATACTCTGTGCCGGAGCATGGTGTATGCTCCAAAGGGTGACCCTCTCTTTGTTTTCTCCTTATGACTAATCTATATAGTAATGTAGCCTGGCAGTCAAGACACCAAGAGCACCTTAACAGGCCTGGGTCCTGGATTTTACAAAAACCACAATTGCACCCATTGCTGTTGATTCATGGCCTAGAGCTGTTCCTCACACCTTATGAGAGACAGGCACAGTGGGGTCCTGCTCACTACTCAGTGTTTGCCGTGCTACTATACTGGAAAGTTCCCTCAGCAGCAGCCGTCCCTCCTGAGGTACCAAAGCATGTTATGTTATGATGTGTTGTGTTGTGATGTGTTGTTGTGTGTTGGGTTATGTGCTTTGCTTTGGTATCTTGACGCCTAGAGAAGAGGAAGCTGCCATATCTAGTGACTATTGGAAGAGTCAGGTTTTCAGTTTCTTTCTGAATTCTAGGAAAGTGCTGGTGGCTCTGGTGTGAAGGAGGTCAGTCAAGGCTTTAGGAGCCAAGTACAAAAAGGCGCCCACGTGCTCTGATACAATAGGCTGGCAGAACCAAGATGTCAGGTGGGGGTGTGAAAGCTGATGCGGCGCTTAAGGTATGCATGACGTAGATTGTGTTGTGCTTTGTGTGTTTGAAGAGGATGGGGAGCAAAGGGAAGTCACTGAGGTCAGTGATTAGATGAGTGCGAGGAGGGAGGTTCAGCGTTAACCTGGCCACTGCATTCTGGATGACCTAAAGTCTGGTGATTGCAACGTGGGTGCCTGTGTAAAGGGTTTTGAGAGGAAGCCATCTAAACATTTTTCCGAGTAGCTTGAGGGTGTGGAAGCATCAGGAGGCAATCAAGTTAGCCTGGTTGGACATTGAGAAATGACTTTCGATCACGATCCCTAGATTCCAACTTTGGTTTGGTAGGGTGCGGTTGACCACTAGGCCAAGGACCAGAGTGAGGTGTCTTATCTGACAAATACCACCACCGTCTTAGCTGAGTTGAACTTCAGGCAGTTGAACTTCATCCAGAGGGCGACTTCTGGTGTGCAGTTGATAAACGTCTCTTGGATGCTGAAAGAATAATTGGAGAGGGAGAGAATGAGCTGTGTGTCATCGGCATACAAGATGATATTGAGGCCATGGATATGGATGATATTGTCAAGCAGGACAATGTAGATATTGGGAGGGCTTATTATTGGCACTAGCAGCTAGAGTATAAGGTACAGGCTGATATAAGCTTGGCGACCCGTTTCTGTCCCACATGTGCAGCAAGTTTTAAGGAGTGCAGTAACTTGCACTGGCTCCTGAAAATAAATTAATTTCAATGAGAGATTAGTAGTTTTCTCAAAACTACTCTACCTGCATGCGTCCCCTGGTTAAAGAGCAAGCTCAGACAGAACAACTTATATCACCTGCCATACAGGCAATTAACTTGTACCTTTCTACTCCCTCAGATTGCATCCTACCTCAACTTTCCAGAAAAACCTGCATGAAATAATCTGATTTATAGCAAGGTATTAGTCTCTCTTCTGCCTTTTCTTTCTGAATGATGCTCTCCTTTCATTCCATTCTCTGCATGCCTCACAGCCTGAGTTTACCCTTCCTTTTCACATGCCTGCCGCCATACTCTCTACTATACTTCAGTAAACTAATCCTGCCCCTCCTTATAAATCATATACTCTCCTTATGAGTAATCACTCCTGCAACACCAGATCCTTTCTAACCTATCTACTCATCCCGCTACCATAAATCACAATGCCTCATTGAGTTTAAACTCTCTTTGCTAGCTCACAATACCCAACCTCCTCCACCCTATATCCTCACCCCTCTTTTCCCCCTTACATTATCTCTCTTTAATAATTACAACTAATGCCCGTTAACTTAATACATCACCAATGAAAATCAAGGAAATTCTTTGTTTCTGTGTAGCTCAAGACTAACCCAATTACCAACAAATCGACAACAGTAAGGAATAACCACAGAATTAACAACTAATTTTGGGCTATGGAGTAGTGTGCTCCCTGCCATAAAGCGCTTCAATGCCGCATCAGGGGAAATAAGTGCTATATAAATGCACTTACGACATAATACAATACAACATAACTAAAAGTTGTCAGGCGCACTGATTATTGCCTCCTCATCTGTCTTCCTTGCCCCAGCCCTAACAGGGTGTCTGCTTTTCCAAGAGGCAAAAGTTTACCAAAGACAAAAATAGATTTCCTTAACAACCAAATTGGCTTTGCCGTGCCACGCCTCACATCTGCCGTGCCACGCCTTACCTTTCTGCGATGTTCTTGTTTATTTTAATTGACATTGTATGGTGTTGTGGAGAGAACCTGCAACAGTGGTCCCCATTTATTTTTGAACATCAACAGGTGGAGGTCCGACTCTAACAGGTCCACATTGAACATGCGAGTAACTAGGCATAGCACCTGCCTTAGCAGTACAATTTAGTCTCATTTAAACTGTTCTGAGCCCGTTTGTAATGAGAAAGGAGTCGGAAACAGAAGTACTTAGAATCGCGACCACCACCTGACTTAAAGATGGCAGCAGTTTTGCGAGTGCTGCATGGAGTGCGTTGGCAGAGCTGCTCTTAGGTGGGAGGTGTCCTGGGTTGCAGAACACTTTTTGTGGAGAAGAAACATATTCTGTTCTTTGGTGTGGACAACTGCTGGTTGCTGGCATGGATCAGGGGTCAAAGACTGCTGTTAAGAGGCACCATAAGGAGGTTAAAGCGTTCCCTGGAGACATAGAAGAGGTCACCCTGGGGTTACACAACAAATGCATGAGTAAGCTGTATCTTCAGCCAGTAAGACATGTGAGCCTGCAGCTTCTGCTAAATGGCCCTGGATGAGTTCTAACCAAGACCAGGATCTGAAAGAGGAGGAAGTCAAGGGCAGATTTGAAGGAAGTGCTTCACCAAGGTCCTGGAGGAAGATGATTTTTTCCACCAATAGTAGAGAATAGACACTTAGGGGTCGATTCCGATCTCGTCCGGAAGCGCACCCAACAGTATTCGTCCGGAAAAAAACCAAGCCGAACGCGTGTTACCCGACCGAGTCGAACAGTCGTCCGAACGAACAAGTACGATGCGCATAACAGCCCAGATTCCGAGCGAGCCGTACTCACCAAATCCAGCTCCTGTTCCCCGTCCGAGCCTGATCCGTAAACGCCGAATCGAGTCGCACGGAAGCAAACACACAGCACCTTCCGGCCGGACGAGTACGATGCGCCTTCCGTACGCGCCGTACCCGTCGCTACGTCCGGCACGTCAGAGCATCCGGGAGAGCTGCACATAAGCTCCGATTCACGCCACAAGAAGATCCACGGCTACGAGACGGACAAGCCAGCGACGAGTACGAGTCCAAGCCACGAGAAACCCGAACGAGACGAACAAACCATGAATCCCATCGCGCAGGCCCTACCAATACTCTACATCTATTACCGGGACCGGCAAGGACGTGTACGGCGCAGACGGTAAGTCAAACACCCACTACACAAACAAACGACACGTATCCAACATATGTCACACACACATAGGGATGCAGAAATGACGTACACCAGCAACAGCAGAACAATAGGGGCGGGATGGCTATCACCAATGGCATACACACCCATAGGGGGCTGGATGCCTACCACTACCACCACCCCTACTCAGGGGGTGCTGGATGCCTACCACTACCATCACCCCTACTCAGGGGGGGCTGGATGCCTGTCACTACCACCACCCTTACTCCGGGGGGGCTGGATGCCTACCACTACCACCACCCCTACTCAGGGGGGGCTGGATGCCTACCACTACCACCACCCCTACTCCGGGGGGGCTGGATGCCTACCACTACCACCACCCCTACTCCGGGGGGGCTGGATGCCTGTCACTACTACCATCCCCAATCATAGGGGGCTGGATGCCTACCACCAACACCACCCCTACTCATAGGACGGGTAGTGCATGACAGAACCAGCACACTCCAACATAAGGAATGTCAGAAAAACACATCCCCCCAACACCATGACAGGCGTGTGTAGTCTGTGTCAAATGCCTACAACACTGAACATGACATTGAACATACAATGTGACCCCCTATCACATGTGTCACACATAAATGTGTGTGGCCTCCACAATGCAAGCAGACCATGACCACTGTGGCAATGGGGTCTAACACCCCATCATCACACTGACCAAAAGGTAAGTGTGGGGTCCATAGCTGAAGCACATTTTGAACATTGTGGCAATGGGGTCCAAACCCTCATCATCACAGTCACCAAAATGTAAGTGTGGGGTCCATAGCTGAAGCACATTTTGCACATTGTGCCAATGGGGTCCAAACCCCCATCATCACAGTCACCAAAATGTAAGTGTGGGGTCCATAGCTGAAGCACATTTTGAACATTGTGGCAATGGGGTCCAAACCCCCATCATCACAGTCACCAAAATGTAAGTGTGGGGTCCATAGCTGAAGCACATTTTGAACATTGTGGCAATGGGGTCCAAACCCCCATCATCACAGTCACCAAAATGTAAGTGTGGGGTCCATAGCTGAAGCACATTTTGAACATTGTGGCAATGGGGTCCAAACCCCCATCATCACAGTCACCAAAATGTAAGTGTTGTCATGGAAAAAGCTGCAAATGCCAAACAGCAAGGATGATTCCTGGTCACACAACAACAAACACATCAGTGGCATAGTAGTGCCTGTGTCCCATAGCAACATAGATTGGGTGAGGCAAACAGTGCAGTGCAAATAAGACATACCTTTGGCCATGTGCAGACAAACATCACCCATGGGGGCTGACATTGTCAACATTCATCAATAACACAATGACAGAAGTGACCATCATAATGCAGACCCACATATCTGCACCAATGGACACACAAATGTAGATACCCTGTGGAGACTGTAGATGTGAGGTGAACAAATACCATACCATGGCAGCAATGGGACATACAAACCATGATTATTGTGCTGACTGATGGCCTAGGAGTCCCAGGGACAGCAGGGGAAACCCACCAAACAACATACAGCCAATGGCACACTAAAGATATGCCAATGCAGTGGTGCAGATGCACAAACACAAACAGGCAGCCTCACACTGCATATCAAACACAACAGGTGATGGGGGGGGTGTGCCAGTGTCCCCAGGCAACCACACAACACATGAGGAGGCCTGAATCCCAATTACACAGATGTGTATACAGTGCCACACAAAAGTAACTCATGGATCGGATTCCCCTATGTGGCCATGCAGGCATTGTTAGTTGACAGGGAGCCCAAATTACACATGTCACACAAGCTTGTAGGAACAGCAACTAACACAGCAAGAGACAGACCCACCACAGCACTACCCCCAGGGACACCACATTGTGGTGACACTGGCCTGCATGATAATCCCACTGTGATGACAAAGCTAGATGTCGTTCACACTGTGAACCACAGTCATGTGTCCTGAGCAACAAACTACCATCACACCTACACAAGCACAAATCAACCAGCACGGCCTTTCAGCCAAGGCCAATATGGAGGTAGGGGTCTAGCCGTGCAACAACTCTCATTTGCACACACTCAACACCACACACCTTGATCTCCACCAATGTGCAGCAGTGAAGCTCACATGGACTGGTGACATTGCACATGCACCCATGACAATCCCAGGGGTTGTGGTGGGAACTAAGGTGCAGAAACCCATCACACATGGCCAGTCCACAAGACTTGTGAATGTCTGACACACTGCACAGTACGCTGTACATGGGCATGACGTCAAATCCACAACAACCAATGGGATCCCGGCCACAGTCACACACCAATGAAGAAGCCAAGCTCACCCACAAAGAACACACATAGACAACTTCCAACATTGCAGCTCTGACACTGAGGAGTGGCAGCAGTCTCACACACACAACGTGTCACAATCACTGAAAGCTACCATAAACTGTAAATAACATGACTTGTGTAACCAACAAGTGCCAAGGGGAATCCTGACTGTGTCTCATCTGCGTTTGCCCACAAACTCAGCCCTGACAGCAAACACACCTATGGATGACACCCTGATGACCAGTAATGTGCCATGCACCCACATCCCAGAGAACCCAGGGCGAAGATTTTGGGGGAACATAGGTCAACTCAGCAAGCATCACAAACAGGAACATCACTAGGGATCCCAGCCTGCGTAGCAAAATGGAAGTGAACACATACAGACATGCTCACACAACACACACCTTGGGCTCAGGCAATGTCACGGAATTACACACTGCCATGAGGGGACTCCACTCATGTGCAAGGAAAGCTGTGCCATACGTTGTCTCTGCAGGGCTCAATCATGTCAGCAGAACACTTGGTCACTCAGTCAACAATTAGCACAAAATGAAGGCCCTCGTCACATCAGCCTGGTCATGGGAGTGTCACCGAAATCATCTGCACAGATCCAACACACATGTATAGCAAGTTGCACTGATAACACAGATGAGTCCTTCCCCATTGATGCCCAACTTGCATGTCCAGTGGAGATGGCCACACGGTCAGGGAAATAGACAAATTGAACAATGGCAAGCACAACTGATGTGCAGGGGTGTAAGCCACAGATGTGATATTGCAAATAAATGTAGGAAATCCCATTGGCAAATATTGAAAACATGACACCCTCACATTGCTGCAAAGGATGACATGGATACACACCAGGATAGGACACATTCCCCCTGGACCACATGGGGTCCTGTACAGTAACACTTCATTTCCCTGATATCAAAAATCACCATCACTGCAGCAAGGGCATGGTTAGCATCATCAACATCATGTACATGTGAAGCAAAACCACCAGAGAACAGAAAGGAGCTTTATTCAGCATATGTGTCTGAAAAATGAAAGTCCAGCAAAAATACAAAGGCCAATGGCCAGTCCAACAGTTCAGTCCGAACAGGGTGACAGTGGCAGATGTCACCCTCTGCTTGCCTGCACTGATATGGAGCAGGGACATTCCCCTCGGAGGGGCATACGGGGGGCAGGCCAGGCACCGCAGGGACAGGATCAGAGCTCACCAGAAGGAGGCAGGGAAGGGGTGGTGGGTGCTGGAGAGTCACTGACAACTGCAGTGGAGGTGTCTGACATGGTGTGTGCCGGCACAACTGGGGGGCATGAGTCAGATGGTGTGGGTGCCGGCACAACTCCAGTGGGCTGGCCAGATGGAGTGGACAGGTTCCCCACTGCAGTGCCCAAGTCAGACGGGGTGGTAGTGGACTCTACTGCAGTGCCCATCTCCAGGGGAGTAGAATGGGGTTCAGGTAAGGTGGGCAGGACAGAGGGGGAGGACACGGTCTCTACACCAGTGGCACAAACATGTGCAGCGGGGGGTGGGGCTGGAAGAGCAAGTGGTAGGTGGAGAAGGCCGCATCATTTTGGGGATGGTGTATCTGTGGGTGGGGGAACCTGGGGCTGGGTGTGGTGGGGGAACCTGTGGAGTGGGGGCCTGAGGGATGGAGGAAGGAGACTTGGTGGTTGAGCTGCAGGGCAGCGGCGGGGTCTTGCTCTTCCGGGCCCGGGGGACTTGCGGGTGGGGGCCTCAGTCTGTCTGCGCCTGGGGGAGGGTGTCCGGGGGCGAGGGCACTCCCCTCTGTGTGGGTGGACTTCCTCTTCCCCCTGTATGCTGGATCAGCGGGATCGGAGGGGAAGAGGCCGAGGTCACAGAGGAAGAGCTGCTTTGTAGGTGGGGTTGCAGGTGAAGCAAGGGAAGGGGTCTTGGAGGGAGAGGATATTGAGGACTGCGGAGTGACTGTGGATGCCTGTGGGTGTGTCTGTTCCCCATCCCCTGTGGGTGTGGTATCAGTCCCCTGAGGATGCTTGTGTGCACGTTTTGCCCTTGTTTTGTGTGTGTCTGTGCTGCTCGTGTCTGTGTGTTTGGGTGATAGTGCAGGTGTGCATGTGCTTGGGACAGGTAGGGTGCCAGGAAGTGTGGATGGGGCAGAGGTAGGAGGGGTGATGGACTGTTGGAGGAGGGACACTGCTGCCGTCAGTGAGGAGTCCATGGACCTATTGCTCCTCTGTAGGGCAGACATGCCCGTCGAGATGCCTTCCATGAACGACACCAGCTGTGTCAACAGAGTGGTGTGTGCATGGAGGACACTCAGCATTGCTGTCTGCCCTACATGGAGCTGGCGAAGGAGGTACACAGACTCCTCACTCAGGGCAGCAGGGGACACAGGGGCAGGGGCTGCGGTGCCTGGCACGAAGGAGACACGCTCCCGAACACCGGAGCCTCCACGGACCTCTGGAGTGGGAGCCAATGGGAGGGCGATGGTGGTGGTGGTGGAGGCGGGGCCAGACATACTAGCCGGGGTGTGGTGGCTGCTGACAGCCGCCTCCACAAGGGAGTCATCCTCCGAGCTGCTGTGGTCCTCAGCTGAGGTGGATGGTGCTGAGGACTCCTCGGTGTGGCTCCCCTCGCCCTCCGTGCCACTGGGTCCCTCCGACCACTCCTCGGCTCCTGACCCAGTCTGGCTCTGCTGCTCCTCCTGGTCCGTGGAGCTGTCCCCTCCTGTGGCCGTGGATGTATCTGCAAACAATTAGGGAAACAGACAAACATCAGTTACCTGCACTGACCGCACACACCACAGTAAGTACAGCACATTACAGATCAAGCTCTAGCATCCTTAGTTGAACAGTGCCAAAAGTGCTCACACAGATTAGGAGAAGCCAATTGTCAGTCTGATGGTCAACCATGGCACTCACACCCCTCCTGCCCTTGCACCCATCTGTCTGGTGCCTGTTGGATGGTAAGACCCCAGGGTGGACACATGCACCACGTACACAGTTGTTGGACATTGCATACGACACGGTGAAGTATGTGAACATGCACACATCACATCTCTTGCCACTGAGTCAGTACAGGTGTCCGGATAAAGGGATGGCCAGAGTCCAATTAGAGATGCACGTGATGCATACCAGCACCAGACACCATGATGCACCCATGTCCGGATAGTCAATGCCACAATGGGGTGCATGTTGCACATGTCACTCCCCTGCAGGATCACTCTTAGGAAGTTTAATGCCATGGCACAGGCATGCCTGCAAAGTCATACATCACTGTCTCCAGTCACATGGCCATGGCAGCCAGCCAACAACAGTCTGCACTGTGTCACAATCCTAGGTAATGGGGAATGCAAGTTCAGTAGCTGACAAGTGCACATGTCCATCCCCCACAAACCACATCATCTGAACTCTTATTTGTCCACGTCATGCCAATTGGACATATGGGAGACATGAAACACAACTCTATGAACCTGAGCACCTCACAGTCTGCTGTGAATGAAAAACAGCTGCCTGGAATTCACAGTTGCATACACCTGTGTGCACAGCAAGTGGTCAAACACCTATAAGTCACAGAAGTATCATCTCTCATGGTCACATCACAGATGGCATGCTGAGCCCTAAACGATAAACATCCCTGTAGTCCTGACAACGAAGCCACAGCACAACGACACAGAGGCAGACACCTGAGGGAACATTTCACTGAGCACAACATGTCAGCTGATACACAGTAGTGGGAGTACAGAGTGTATTGTATGCCCTGGAGTAGGCATGACTGTCCTGCTCCACCTGAAAGAGGGATGAGCCCTGGACAGTAGGCAGGTGGCTAAGCATGTGTGACACACTTCATATACATACTCTTGAGGCCCAAACATTGTTCCCACCCGCAGCATGGGGGTGTGCCAAATACCCCAGGGACATGTGGTGATTCAGATCAGCAAGTGGACCACATATCAAAGTTACACCCAGATTACTTGTCAGAACTTAGGCATTGTGTAGGCAATTTACCCACCAATGATTCCCACCGCAAAGTCACGGGAACAAATGCTGTCCCCCACCTTGAGCGAAGCAAAATGCAAGGACACAGTACCCAAGTGACACAATTTCCTGACTGTAAGGGCCACACCTGCGCATCAGATGAGGAGTGTGCATGTCACAATTGAGGGACATGGGTCCTGGACCACAAGACTTATGCACTGTGGAAGTTAAACCAGGCCAGAGGAGGGCACATAGCATGTCAGACAAAGTTCACAGTGCAGTCATGGACTCACCCCCTCCTTGCTGCTGTCTGTCCTTCAGCTGCCCATCCAGGTCAGGGAAGACCACTGCCAGGATCCGGTGCATGTGGGGGGTCAGGGTCCGGTGTCCGCCCCTCCTGCGAGGAGGCGACAGCTTCAGCTGGACCCTTGCGATCCTCCGGGTCCAGCCCGAAGGTCCTGCCACCTCTTCTGGCAGCTGCGGATCCGGCGCTTGTAGACCCCCACGGATCTTACTGCCCGGGCGATGGTCAGCCAAATTTCCTGCTTCTGGTGGGCATCAACCTGTGAGGATGACAAAGTGAAAATGCCATTACTACACATGCAACATATACGTGCATCGCACAGTTGGATATATATGTCTCAATCACAGGGGCATATGATGTACACAGGCAGTGCAACTATGGCTATGGACAGTTTGCCAGCAGTCACTACATGGTATCATTGTCTGGGAAGTAAAAGCTTTTGGAATGCACTGTTACTGCACTGTACCTGTTCAGTGCATGTGACTACACACTTTGGGGGTGAGAACTACTCAGTGAGCATGCTAGCCAGTGGTGTGCACACTGTAAGTCTTGCTAGTCAGACAACATGCACAATTAGTAAGGCAGTGGACAGCACACTCACCTGCTCCCCTGGTTTCCCATACAGCTTGCTGTACTGTGGAAGGAGGCTGTCCAGCAGGGCCTGGTTCTCCTCAAGGCTGAAGGCTGGGGCTCTCTCCACAGTACGTGCCATTGCAGTAGCCAGAGGATGCAGAGACAGCAGCAGTGTTGGTGGCAGATGTCGTCCTGGAGCATGTAGTGCAGGCAAGTGAGCTCTCAGGGGAACAGCCAGCATTATATGTGTGCTGCAGAGGCAGATACTGTCCCATGTGTCCAAAGTGATAGGTCCAAGTCGTTTGCATCTTCTGAATCTGGCCAATCCATGGAATTGCACCACTTATACACGCCCACAGCATCCTTCAAAAGTTAAACTTCATGACACCCATGAATGTGCAACATTGTTGTGGCTGGCCAACTGAATTCGCTGCATCAGACTCGTTGAAGCTTCGAAAACGCGTCCGTTGCTATGCCAGGCCCTAGTCAATGCATGCGCAACGATCTGACCATTGCTGTACAACGCGTACCCGCACACAACAGATTCAATGGCCAGTGCGTGCACACCGATCGGTCCATTGCTGTACAACGCGCATTCCGGGATACAACGCGTACCCGCACATAACAGATTCAATGGCCAGTGCGTGCACACCGATCGGTCCATTGCCGTACAACGCGTACCCGCACATAACAGATTCAATGGCCAGTGCGTGCACACCGATCGGTCCATTGCCGTACAACGCGCACCCGCACATAACAGATTCAATGGCCAGTGCGTGCACACCGATCGGTCCATTGCCGTACAACGCGTACCCGCACATAACCAGTGCGTGCACACCGATCGGTCCATTGCCGTACAACGCGTACCCGCACATAACAGATTCAATGGCCAATGCGTGCACACCGATCAGTCCATTGCCATAAAACGCGCATTCCGGGATACAACGCGTACCCGCACATAACAGATTCAATGGCCAGTGCGTGCACACCGATTGGTCCATTGCTGTACAACGCGCATTCCGGGATACAACGCGTACCCGCACATAACAGATTCAATGGCCAGTGTGTGCACACCGATCGGTCCATTGCCGTACAACGTGTCCCTGTACAGGTCACTTGCATATGTCACCATGCTTGTCACTGGTGAACGTATGCCAGTGACATATACTTGCCAGGGACTCAGGGGCACACCTACAACACCACAGCATGTCCACACTGTATCCTAAGGCATGTAAGGCTGCATTACCTTATCTGTGTATGGGGGTCAACATGTGCTTTTTGTGGTGGCACTTGGGGGCAGCCACTCCCAGGCTGTGCACGTGTTCATGGGGACAGGATCCTTTGTGTGTTGTGCACATGACCACTGTGTTGTGCAACTGTTCATTTATGAGCATGTGGCATGGTCACATTTCCAGGTTGTGTATGTGTATGTCATGTCACATACCCCCAGAGTCCCATGTGGGAAGGTAAGTACGTCACAGGGTGACCCATTGCCACAATAGTGATGGCCCTCCACAGTCTGTGTGCATGTTGTGTTTCCGATGTCTCAGATTCCATGTGCACAATGGGAGACAGTCTCCACATCCATGTTGTTTGTGCATGGACTTTGATGTTGTGCGTGTGTGTGTCACAGACGTCCATGTCTGTCCTGCGGAGGCAACAGGGGCCACTACCTGTGGGAGTCATGTTTGTTTTGCTGACGTGTACATGATACGCCATGTCATGCCAGTGTCCATGTGGCAAGACAGGGTCCCTGGGAATCTACCTGTCAATGAGCTGTGATGCCTGTGGCGTATCTGTCCAGACATGTCACTGTGGTGTGTGTTTGGAACGTGACAGCAGTAAATGGGTACTGTGACACAGCCTAATGGTTTCCCACAGCAGAACCTGGAACCTGTTGTCAACACATGTTGAACTGAGATGTTAGATGATGGCCATGTAGGTGCCACATATGTCCATACAGAACGGCACACACATCAAGTACTTGTGTCTCGTAATGATGTATCATGTGATATTGAGTATGGTCAATGCCACATATGTGGGGGAC
This sequence comes from Calotriton arnoldi, assembly GCA_963921515.1. Classification (NCBI taxonomy): domain Eukaryota; kingdom Metazoa; phylum Chordata; class Amphibia; order Caudata; family Salamandridae; genus Calotriton; species Calotriton arnoldi. The sequence goes on along the minus strand of CAWUFW010012266.1, from coordinate 460,547 downwards.
TGACAATCTTTCTTTCTTCACCTATGCACTGCAGGGCACCAGCTGTCCATAGACCATTCCCTGACCTTGCAACGATGGTGGAACGTGACAGCATCCGACGCTACCGCTTCACCAGGCAGCTGATTGATGATTTGGCCGTGCGCTTGGCCCCACATTTGCAACCTGGCCGGCCGTACCCTACAGCGCTGACCCCCAAGGTGAAGGTGATGGCAGCCCTACACTTCTTTGCCACCGGTACCTTTCAACACACTGTGGCGTCTGCTGGTGGGATGTCACAGACTATGTTCAGCCGTGTGCTACGCGATGTTTTGGAGGCAATGTTGAGATGCCTGAACCAGTACATCTATTTCCCTAAACGTCAACAACTCACTGACGTCAAGAGTGACTTCTATGCCCTGGGTAGGATGCCACATGTCATTGGCTCCATTGATGGGACACATGTGGCTTTGGTGCCACCACAGGCACATGAGCAGGCATACAGGAAGAGGAAACATTATCATTCGATCAATGCTCTGGTGGTATGTCTTGCAGATATGTGCATCTCACATGAGTGTGCCCGTTTCCCTGGTTCGACAGACGATGCCTACGTGATGAGGAGTAGTCGCATCCCGAGGATGATGTTGCAGATGCAGAACCAGCGTGCCTGGCTTGTCGGTGTGTACTGACTTTGTACCATTGTGTGTGTTCTGCTACGTTGTATTCGGCCCCCTTTTCCAACTCTGCTAATGTGCAATTGTCTGTCTGTAGGTGACTCGGGATACCCCAACATGCTGTGGTTGCTGACACCCCTCAGGAACCCTGTGACACCAGCCCAGATGCGCTACAATGAGGCACATGGTCGGACCAGGAGAGTGATCGAGCGGACATTTGGTCTCCTGAAGAGCCGCTTCCGCTGCCTGGACAAGACAGGAGGGGCCCTCCCATATGCCCCAGCAAAGGTGTGCAAGATTGTCGTCTGCTGCATGCTACACAACCTGGCAGTGCGGAAGGAGTTGCCTCTCATCCTGGATTACGATGACCAATATCCGCCACCTGTGGAGGATCCTGGCCTGGGCCACGATGCCAGTGATGATGATGGTGATGTCCGCACACAGCTCATCACCAACTTCTTCAGCTGAATGTGAGTATCCAGAGAGTTGTCATGCCAATGATCTGAGTTAGCGTGATATGTGTTGGTGGTGCTCTGGTGCTGTTTGAGTGTGGCCATGTGCTACTTGACTGGAAGCGTGCAGCGATGTGTCCTTACAGGTAGTCTGTACTCCCCAACAGTGTTGACATGCTAACTTGTCACATGTATTGGCCATGAGTATTGCAGTTCTGTCCTGTTCTTCGGAGCTTTTGACTGTGTGTCATGTCTGTCCTTCACAGGGTACTTTCAGAGTTGTTTGGTGAACTGTGATCCCCCGACACCATGATTCAACTTCCAGGGTGGAAGCAGTCGTTTCCCTACAGGTGATGTGCCACACACCTCTGGACTTTCTTTCTTCTACACTTGTTGACTGTGTGTCCCCTGCCACGTAGGATTACCTTGCATCTGTAGTAGAAACAACATGTTGCAAATGTGTAATAAACGTGTGCTTCACTTTGGGATGTGCGTTGTCTGTGGTCACACATCTGACTGACATGTGCTTACAGCACCTGTGGGCTAGTTAAGACAGACTGTGAATAGGTGTGGTGTCTGTGCAATGCACTGTATTTCCTGGCAACATCAGTGTAGGCGATGAGTCAGATGGCCCTGGTGTGTATGTGTTGTGTAGCCCTAGTGGTGTGTCTCCCTCATATGTGTCACGTCTCCATGACTCACATGAAGGTGTTGAACTTGCTGTAGCAGTTAGCATGCACAGTGTCATTTAGCAGATCACCATCTCCATGACAGAAACCACGTTGGAATCACAACAGAGGCAAGTATGGTGTATTGGTGAGTTTATTTCCATACATGTGTGAGGATAGTGCACAGGATCGTGAGTGCTGTACATTGGGATTGTAATCCAAAGTTCCCAGATGAGTTGGAAGTCTTGGTAGCAGAAATGTCCTGAGTAAAGTCCACGGTCATCTGATACATTGGGCCAACTTAAGCTCCCCATGTCATGTGGGAGAGTTGGGTTGCATTCGACAGGGTGAACATTTTGCACACAAAGAAGATTTTCCAGACCAGGTGTTGGGTTCCTGGGGGATGTACATGGCCATCTACCTCTCAGTTTTCCTTCCTCGGACGACCCCTCTTCTTTGGGGGGGACCCTCACGTGCAGGCTGCTGCGGTGCAGAGGACTCTCCGCCAGAATCATCCTCCCTCCCTGTGGCAGTTGCAGTTGTTGCACCAACAGATGTTGTGGGCACACAGGGAGGTGTGGCCATGTTGGTGCTAATCTGGCGGAGGCATGTCAATATGTCCCTATGCACCGCTGTCAGTTCTTGCAATGTGTCCCACTTGGACTCCATGCCAGACATGTGAGTCTCCACACGGGACATGTGTGTCTCCACACAGGACATGTGTGAGTCCAAGCGGGCATGATGGGCAGCCTGCTGCTGTTGAATGACCTTGAGGATCCCCACTACCTGGCTGACCTCTCCGGTGCTATTCTGGTACGCATCAGCAATGCGTGCCAGTTGTGGGTCATCATGCAGTCCAGTCCCCTCTGCAAACAGCGACCTATGTCTCCCAGCCCTCCCACCACCCCTGGCGACACGTGCCGGACCTGCGTTGGCACGCACAGGTGACCGTAGGCCCACTTGGGGGTTGTTACTGGGGTCGTTGTCCGTTGCTCCACGTTGGGCCGGGGTCCCTGTGCTGTTGTCATCGGCGGTCCTTGGTCTGTCCATGTTGGCAGGGGTGGTCTGTGTGTTGGCAGTTGTTGGAGGGGTGGGTGCAGGGGGTGCAGATGTTGGTCCTGCTGGTGCTGCATGATGACTCACACCGGAGGTGCCAGGTAGGTCTTCGCCATCCGAGGAGGGCAGAGGCTGTGCCACACCAGTGAGCTCAGTGTCCCCCGGAGCCTGGGACAGGGACTCCTCATCGTCTGCTGCTGTGTCCCCATCATCACCTGTTTTTGGAAGAGACACACAATGTATGTTATGTTTCTACAGGCATCAATGGTTCACACACCTGACAGTTGTGACTGTACCTCTGGATGCGGCCCTGTACATTGCATTGTCCTCAGTTGTCACAGTCAGAGGTTGATATTGGGGTAGCACATTGTCCTGCCAACCTGAAGCTTTTCAATGTGAATGTTGAGGCGTGTGCATGGCCAGCATTGGTGGTATTTGGTGGACATCCGGCCCTCCTTCTCCCCCCAGCCCAGTTATCCCACCATGAAGCATGCCACCCTTGCAGTGTGTGCAGGTTGACTCTCAGGATGTCAGTCAGTGGTGTCCTGCTGTTGGTTGGTGCCCAGTTCCCAGCAGGGCCTGGTACTCCCCACAACAGAGCACCAGTGTCAGACATCTTTGAAGTGGCTTCTCACTCCCTGTGAGGTGTGCATGGTTCAGAGTGGTGTTGATGGGCCAATTGTGAGGGTGAGCAATATCTGTGACTACAACTCCCATCATACTATTGCCTACACCCCACGTCCCAGCATGCCCATACTTCCTTCCTTTTGAGTCAACTTCATTGTGTGTGAGTGTGACTACAATGGCAAGATGGCTGACAGTGGTGTCCTGGTGTTGGTTGGTGCCCAGTTCCCAGCAGGGCCTTGTGCTCCCCACAACAGAGCACCAGTGTCAGACATCTTTGAAGTGGCTTCTCACTCCCTGTGAGGTGTGCATGGTTCAGTGTGAGCTTGCTGGGCCATGTGGGTGGGGGATGTTGAGCTGTGACTACCACTCCCATCATGCTATTGCCTACACCCCCCTTCCCAGCATGCCCATACTTCCTTCCTTTTGAGTGGACTTCACTGTGTGTGAGTGTGACAGCAATGGCAAGATGGATGACAGTGGTGTCCTGGTGTTGGTTGGTGCCCATTTTCCAGCAGGGCCTTGTGCTCCCCACAACAGAGCACCAGTGTCAGACATCTTTGAAGTGGCTTCTCACTCCCTGTGAGGTGTGCATGCTTCAGTGTGAGCTTGCTGGGCCATGTGGGTGGGGGATGTTGAGCTGTGACTACCACTCCCATCATGCTATTGCCTACACCCCCCTTCCCAGCATGCCCATACTTCCTTCCTTTTGAGTGGACTTCACTGTGTGTGAGTGTGACAGCAATGGCAAGATGGCTGACAGTGGTGTCCTGGTGTTTGTTGGTGCCCAGTTCCCAGCAGGGCCTTGTGCTCCCCACAACAGAGCACCAGTGTCAGACATCTTTGAAGTGGCTTCTCATTCCCTGTGAGGTGTGCATGCTTCAGTGTGAGCTTGCTGGGCCATGTGGGTGGGGGATGTTGAGCTGTGACTACCATTCCCATCATGCTATTGCCTACACCCCCCTTCCCAGCATGCCCATACTTCCTTCCTTTTGAGTGGACTTCACTGTGTGTGAGTGTGACAGCAATGGCAAGATGGCTGACAGTGGTGTCCTGGTGTTTGTTGGTGTCCAGTTCCAGCAGGGCCTTGTGCTCCCCACAACAGAGCACCAGTGTCAGACATCTTTGAAGTGGCTTCTCATTCCCTGTGAGGTGTGCATGCTTCAGTGTGAGCTTGCTGGGCCATGTGGGTGGGGGATGTTGAGCTGTGACTACCACTCCCATCATGCTATTGCCTACAACCCCCTTCACAGCATGCCCATACGTCCTTCCTTTTGAGTGGACTTCACTGTGTGTGAGTGTGACAGCAATGGCAAGATGGCTGACAGTGGTGTCCTGGTGTTTGTTGGTGCCCAGTTCCCAGCAGGGCCTTGTGCTCCCCACAACAGAGCACCAGTGTCAGACATCTTTGAAGTGGCTTCTCACTCCCTGTGAGGTGTGCATGCTTCAGTGTGAGCTTGCTGGGCCATGTGGGTGGGGGATGTTGAGCTGTGACTACCACTCCCATCATGCTATTGCCTACACCCCCCTTCCCAGCATGCCCATACTTCCTTCCTTTTGACTCTGCTTCCCTGTGGGGTGGTGTGCCTGTGCTGACAGGATGGCTGCGAGTGTTGTCCTGGCGTTTGTTTGGCTACAAGTCCCAAGAGTGTCCCTGTGCTTCACACAGCATAACCCAGGGTGGTGGTTCTTTGTGGGATATTTAATTGGAGTGTGAGGCATTGCATTCTCCCAGGTGAGTTGTGTGGAGTTTGTGTTAAGGGTGTGTGTAAGGAAAGCTGCTTATGACTATGGTCAGAGCTGTCAGTCCTCCTTCCCACCCAGCCAGATATCCCACCATGGAACGTGCTTCCATTGCAGGGAGTGCAAGTTGTCTTTCAGGATGTCAGTCGGTGGTGTCCTGCTGTTGGTTGGTGCACAGTTCCCAGCAGGGCCTTGTGCTCCCCACAGCAGTACCCAGTGTCAGCCATCTTGTCAGCTGTTTTCCACTCCCTGTGATGTGTGCATGGTTCAGAGTGGTGTTGATGGGCCAATTGTGAGGGTGAGCAATATCTGTGACTACAACTCCCATCATGCTATTGGCTACACTGACTTCACCAGCATACACATGATTCCTTCCTTTCAGTGAGCTTCCCGGTGAGGTGGTGTTCTAGTGGTGGCAAAATGTCTAACTGTGTTGGTTGGTTATATTTGTGCCACTGCCTTGCTGTATTTGTAGTTAGGTTTGTACATATCATGTACACAGTTACATATCACTATGAGATGGCATGTATTGTGTTTATCTGACTGACAGACAAATCTTGGGGTGATTATCTTTTGGTTGCTGTGTATTTGCTAAGGGTGCATGGTTTGACTATCCCCTTGACAGTGATGTGTGTGTATTGTCACACAATATTGGGTATATTAGTTGTGTACTCACCAGGCTCTGGGATGTTTGATAGTCCATATACGCTCACTGGTGGTAGGATGACCCGCACCTTCTCCTCCCAGGGCCTGAGGTATAGTGGTTTGGCAGGAGGGCCACTGCCGGTGCGCTGACTCAAGATGTAATCCTTCTTTAGTAGGTCCCTGACCCTCCTGCGCACATCATACCACCTGTTCTGGATGTCTTCCTTTGTGCGCAAACATGGTGATTGTGCGTTGACCCTGTCGACGATCCTCTCCCACATCTTGGTTTTCTGCGACATGGGGGTCTGTTGGACCAATGTACCGAACAACTGGGGCTCTACCCTGAGGATCTCATCTACCATGACTTCCAATTCACTGTCTAGGAACTTTGGATTCTTCTTTGGGGGCATGGTGATGGGTGGTGGTGGTGACTGATGTGTGTGTGGGTGTGCAAGTGAGGGTGTGTGGGTGTGGCTTGTGTGATGGATGAGCTGTGAGTGTGTCTGTGGTTGCTGTCTGGTGGTGTTCTGTGCTGGCAGGTCAGTTGAATTTGCAAAGGATCATGGTAGGGATTTGTGGCCGTTATATGGGTGGAGTTGGGGGTGTGTCCTTGTTCCATGTTTTTTTCCCCTGTATTTATTGACTTTGTCATTGCTTGTTTGGCCCTTTTTTTTTGTATTTTTCCCTTTGTATTTTTTGTGCATGTAGGAGATGTTCTTCTGACCGAGTGGGACGCTGCAGTTGTCTCGTGCGAGCTTCTACGAGTCGTTCACGCTGTGTTTCTGCTAGGTTTCATGTGCGGCGTACACGTCGGTCTCCGAGTGTTGGCTTTTGTATGCGTGTCCGTCGTACGGCTTGAGCTCCGTGCGACTCGGTCTGGTTTTCCATGCATTGCATCGTACTGCGCGGGTCGGAGTTCGCGGGTCCGTTTCGTTCGGGTTCATTCCTGGTGCGTGGCGGTCGGTTCGATTCGCGTGGTTTTCCGGCCGGATGGCTTATTTCCATCCGGTTCGGTCGTTCGGCTTGTGTTCCGTACGAGTCGATCGTGATTCACATGCATTTCATCTTACTACCCAGGTCGGGCGACGCCGGTACGTGTCGGTCGGATTGAAGTCCCGTACCGAGTCGGTCGGTACGTTTTCCGGCCCGAATCGGAATCGGCCCCAGAGTGTTTACCTCTACAAGGAGACAAAAGGAAGGTGGTGACAATGAATGGAAGGAGGTGGATAACAGTTTTCCTCGCTTTCTGGTCAGAAGATACTGTCTACAGGAGTTTGTGGAGGAGTTTGTTTCACAGGTTAAGGTTGATTTGTTCATGGCTGGTTTATCCACTCAATGAACTATCATATCGGAAGAGGCCTCATCAGCAGACTCTGTGTTGATAAGAGGGTAGATATGGCGATGAAGAGGGCATATTCTGCCTCTAATTTTGGGATTAGTTCCTCCACATATGTAATTTATACAATACTGTCAGAAATTGGCAGAGCAGATTGACCCGAGTTCCGGTTTTATCTCAACCCTATTGATGATGAAGCAGCAAGTCTAGTTTCTGTTGGATGATTCTTTTGCGCAAACTGGGGTAGCAGCAGGCTGCGACTCCTGGCTGGATCCTTGCGATCACTGGCACTGCCTTTTCGACCTCTGGCGTCAGTGGTGGCAAGGTAATGCCAAGAATAGAAGGCAAACAATTCTTATTTTTTTCAGGTTTGTTTTGCAGAGCTAAGACTTTAATAACTCATGTTGCAGTCAGAGGAGCAGAAACATACTTTAAAAGAAGTATTAGCTTTGCAAAAAAATTAAATAAAGCAGTGCAAAGCATACTCTTCTGAATAAAATAAAGACATGAAAAATACACTTGCTTTTATTATTATGAAAATTATATGTTTGAATAAAAGCCTCATCTCTGTGCTTTAGTGAGTGATACTAATCAAAATGTATTACCAATGCTAAGGAATAATTTATGGCAATAACCTAGTTAACACTCAATATATGATCTACAAGAAGAAATACAGATGGACAAAACCACTAGTATTTTTTTTTTAAATATTCGTTTTCTACATTCTATGCTTGGGGTATACACTAGAGAAACATTAAATCTTGACAGTTTGTGTATAAATAGTCTGTCTTCTCAGTACTGTATTGTATTTTTGTTGCGCTATTCTCCTCTTTCAACAAACACATATTTTTTCATGCTTTAAAAAAGACAATGGTGCAATGCTCCTTTCATTTCAGCACCCTTTTTTTAAAATGGAGGTGGTACACAAAATGGGCATTTACCTATACTAGTAACTGTTGTGTTATTTTATTTATTTTAAATTGTCTTTATTGGATTTTCAGTTAGCAACAAACATTTAGAAATTGCATTTTATCAAAAATCGCATCACCAAGTCAATTTGAATAAGCATCTTTACAGGATTGTTTTTTCATCACATGCAGATTGCGGAACAATATGGTGTGGAGTTTAGGAAATACAAAAGGGCGGGGACCTAGAGATAGGCTATCTACAACTGGACGAACTGAAAAGGGACATCATTCGGCAGTATCCTGCTCAAGAGTGCGGAGATATGTACGGAACGGCAGCCAAATATCTTTGGGACGCGAGGTATGGGGCCGGAGGAGGACATAGTCTTCGCCAAATCTCTCACACGACTTATGCTCCCCAGCCAATCCGAGGATGTAGGTGATCTGGTGCTTCCCCAGTGTAGTGCAATTTCCCGCTTGCCCAATAGTAGTGCCAGGGAGGCAAGGCTGCGGGTAGAGCGGGGTATGTTCTGGGTGTAGCCCAAAAGGGCAACTAGTGGGTCAGGAGACAGCTCTGTTTCAATCATGGCAGATATGTGCGCAAATACAGCTACCCAGTAGGTGGCTACCACAGGACATGTCCAAGTTAGGTGCGCAAAGTCCCGCACCAGGAGCATGGCGCTTCAGGCATCAATCAGATCTGGTGTGATCGAACTTTACAATATCCAGCAGGGAGAGGTACCGGCGGTGTATGAATTTAAAATGTAATAACTTGTGTCTGTGGCTAATAAAGATATGTTGAATTTGCATACAGCAATACGTCCAGATTTTATCAGTAAGCATCACCCCCAGTTCTATCGCCCAAACCTCCCGCACCAGTACAGTGGTGTCTGGTTTCAAGGTAATACATGAGCGGTACAGCCTGGACGTCATGTGTCCTCTGTCTGTGTTTAGTGATCGCCATCGTCAGAGGTGGGAAGTCCTCATGGGTCAGTGGGTAGGAGGGTATAAGCGATCGCAGAGTGTGCTGGAGTCATCAGAAAACAAAGAGGTCCATGTATGGGGTGCCCCATTTTTGTGGATCATCAGCTAGGTGTAGGACGTGGCCGTCAGGGAACATGTCGCCCATGGTGGATAGGTTGTGCCGGCATAGCTTGCGCTGGACTAATTTTTCCCCTGTAAGTGGAAGCGACGGGTTGTCATGAATGGGAAGTGCATTAAGAGTAAAGAGGACCGCCACCCAGCATTCGTCGCAGCCTGCACCAGGCCCAGCATGTGGTAGGTACAGTATGGATGTCTTTGACATCCAGCTGTATGCCCATAGGCAGTATCTTTGAGTGCAGAAGTCCATCCAGCTGAGCTTGTTCAGGAAGGAGATATGGAATGCGGGCATCTGGGTGGTACCAGCAGTGTGTGTAGTGGCAATAAGCAGCTAAATAATATAAGCAAAAATCGTGAACCCAAAACCCCCACGCTCCTAGAGGAGGGTAAGGGTGTCCCAGCGGACACAGGGTCGAGCTCTGGCCCATACCAGGAGCATGACGATGCTGCGTAGGGTATTTAAGAAGGATTGCGGCAGAGGGATGGGGATATTAGTAAAGCAGGGGAGTATGACCATCTTAATAATGGCCACACGTCCAGCCATCGAGAAGGGCAACCAGATCCAACGGTCCATCTGCGCAGTAAAGTCTGTCACCGCCGGGTCGTAATAACGCTGCAGAATTCGGTCGCTCTCTTTATGGAGGTGGATGCCCAGGTACTTGGTGCCGTCCACAGCAAAAGTAAGAGGATAGTCTGCCGACGCAGGCTGGGCAGTGTCTGTCAGCTGGAAAAGCTACAACTTTGTCCAGTTTATACAGAGCCCGGAAAGGTTCCCATATCGCACACTCTCCTGCATGAGCAGAGGGAGGTTATTCTGCGGGTGCCTAATGATTAACAAGATGTCATCCGCATAGAGGAAGAGCAATAGGGGATTGTGGGTGAGCTGCAGCCCGCGGTGTGAGTGCCAGTCTTGCAAAGTGCAGACAAGTGGGACCATCGCAAAATGAAAAGGAGGGGGAATAGCAGGCAACCCGTCCGGGTGACACGCAGTATAGCAAAAGCATCCGTGAGTGCACCGTTGACCCGTAAGATCATGATCAGGGAAATGAACGAGGGGGCGTGGCTAACCGCCAAGCATGGCGGCCGCAAACTGACAGAGCTCCGAAGGCAGGACCCGTTTATCCTGATGTAATCACCGACACTGGGGGCCATCTGACCCTGATCTCCCCTGCTACTGAAACGGGGACGCGGCGGCAACATACTGTGCCAGAAGAAATGCGGAAATGGCAAAATACCGCCTGAAAGAGGGGCCCGTCGCCGCGAGGCCTGCTGGAGACTGATGCGGGTGTCGGGACCCGCAAGCCGCTGCACCGGAATCTGTAAAGTGAAGAAACGAGGTACTCCACAGAACTCACCGCCTTCTGGCCCCGGGTGGGAGGTCCCCGTTGGTGTCTGTGCAGCGCAGTGAGCCCATAGAGTGGAGCCGACCGCGCCCTGCCGGCCTGGTGGCGAGCGTTGGGTGGGGCTGATCCGTGCCTGGTGACGCGGCAACGGCGATCCGAGAGATGACTGGTGCCCAGTTGGGGCCTCCCCCGGAATGCTGTGATTCCCAACTGCTGGACGCGGGAGTGGCCCCGTGGGGCTGGCGCCTTGGTGCACGGCGGCCGCGGCCGGAAGAAAAGCTGCGGACTGCACTCCTTGTGAGGAGGACCTGGGCAACCAGCGAGGTGAGACCCTTTCCGGCGGGGGAGTTTTTTGTGGTGGATCAGCGCTGGCGCTCCCTGCGATCTAATTGGAGGTGTGGCGGCTTGGAGCTGCTGCCCCGGCGAGACTGACCTGATCTTGAAATCACTGGCTGTGCACCCCTTAGTCAAGGCCTGGCTGACGCAGCATAGACGGAGCTGCAGTACATGCGGGTGAGTGCCCCCATCCTAGTGCAACCGACGGGGCTGCCGCGTATGCGCTCCAGCCGCCACAAACACAGAATCCACTACATCTCTGCTGCGCCCCAGATACTCGGCGTGATCCGCGATTGGTGTCCCTCCCTTGCAACACAAGGAGGTATGTGAGAACTGACACCTATCCTGTGCATTGAAGAGGACGCCATTAAAAACGAGGGAGACACATAGGGCAAAGTACAAGCGAGCAGCAAGTGAGGCTTAAAGATTGCCCCTGGTTACTGACCTGAGCCTGAGAACCTCTGGGGCCACCTCTGCCTGTTGGAAGCAGTGAGTTAGTTGGTACATAAGGCCTGCTGGACGTATGCATGGGGTGTGGTTGAGGAGAGACTAGGGCCCCCGAGCCTGCAAGAACGATCTAACAGAGTCATCTGTGATGCTATGAGGTTGTTGGAGACCGGGTTTCTGGACGTCTACTGGGGTCGCCCCTGCCTGCAATAATACTACGGCGCTGGCCACCTGAGAAACTGAACCTTGGGCACCATGCATAGAAAGAGGATCCCTGGGTCCATCCCCACTGCGGGACTGAGTGCAGATGTCCCATGGTGCAGATTGAGGCTTCCACGGAACTAATAACCCGGTGCTGCTGCTGGACGATCGACCCCATTTGGTGTTACTTTTCCCTCCCCCCAAGCACTTGGGCAGAATAAAGCACACTATATACCCACTGCCGCACGGGCAGTATAACCCCCACTGAATTTCAGCTACTCCACCATGGAGCGAACAAAAGGCAAGCCATCGGAGATGCCACCTGTTGAACAACAGACCCAAGGGGAATCAGACATCACCTCGCAGACATCCTCGATAAGTTGTGTCCCACCGACTAATGTGGAGCCCCCCAGACAAGCTGGACTTAATCTTGCAGGAGATACGTGACTCACGTAAGTCTATTCAACAACAAATATGCTCCCTGTCCACTGGTTTTACCCTTCTGAAGGCAGATCACGAGAAACTGTCTAATATAGTCAAAAACAATAAACAATCTCTGACGGAACATACTACCACAACACAAAGAGCATTCTGAGTGTATAACCCAAATACAAAAACTGTTGGCCGACCTGCAGGACAGGGCGGAGGACGCTGAAGAAAGGGCTCAACGCAATAATATACATGTGCTGGGTTTGCCGGAAAGATCGGAGGGCCCAAATGCGGCATAATTCATGGAGCAGTGGCTAAGAGACCAGATAGCACCAGAAGGATTGTCGCCTCTCTTCTGTGTGGAGAGGGCACATCGGATACCACCGGGTCGACCGACAGCTGGAGCACAGCCGAGAACAATGATTGCCTGCATCCTAAACTATAAAGACCGCGACCTCCTCCTCCAGAGGGCCAGGGAGAGGGCGCCTATTCAATATGAGAATCACAGGATCTCCCTATACCCAGACTACACAGTTCAGGTACAAAGCCAACGGGCTTCCTATCTACCTTTGAAAAAGAAACTCCAAGCATTAAACCTTAAGTACGCACTACTGTTCCCTGCTCGTTTGAAAATACTACATGAACACAAGTCCCACTTTTTTGACAGCCCAGAGGCAGCAAACGAGGCTGGAAATCACCCTTTCTCCCCAAACTCTGGCCAATCTAGATCAAAGGACACGACAAGCTCAACAACGGCCGACGGACCAGATCATCCTACAGGGTCGCGGCGAGGAACCCGTCCCCAGAACATGCCCTGCTGGGTCAGGAGTCGGCACTGGCCGCAGCGGCTGCCATGCGAGACACCAATCTTCCATCCTCTTTGGAACACTCGGACGATAATATGATACATTCCGATTCTGACAGCAATGACCCGCTGTTTCCATCGATCACCCCGCAAATAGTGCAGACATTATTTGGCTGAAAATATACAGATTCAGAAGGCGGTACCTAGTACATCTTAACAAGAGTCCACGATGGAGGAAAGTAAGATTTTGTCCATGTACCTTGTGATGTTCTTCTACCCCCGGTGTCCCATATCTTTTTACATGGGAAAAAAAGGGTCCTGACAGGTGAGGAGCTTCGTCTTGAATGGAGGTACTATGCTCTGTACAGGAACTACCCCCCCTGCAGTTACTGCATTAGTTAGCCGATTGGACCCTCAAATTGTTTTGATTAATGTTTGGATTAGCAAAGTTTTAGTGCTAGTCCTAGTATTGGGATTTTTAGATCAGTTGTTTTTTCTGGGGATATGGCTCACTCAAAGTTCTGACACACACAATTTACGTTGTACATACCGGGGCTGTTACAATATAAATGGACAGATATATGTATGGCTGTGTTGGGCAAATATAAAGTGTTAACATGGAATGTTAGAGGGATGGGCTCAGTGCACAAACGTCATCGGATTTTTGCCCAATTAAACAGACGGAAAATACAGATAGTCTTCCTTCAGGAAACCCATATTACTGACTCTGAGGTAATCAAACTACGTAAGAAATGGAGAGGGCAGATATTCACTACATCATATTCTGCATTTGCGAGAGGATATGGGTCAGACACGGGGTACCGTTCGTGAATATAGAACAGCGAATAGATGCACAGGGAAGATACACGGTAGTACATGGGACACTTGACGGTGTACACATAGCTCTAGGTAGCGTATACGCTCCGAATTACGAACAGGATAAATTCCTTACCAACTTGAACACAATGTAAGCGGACTGGGCTGATATCCCGTGGGCACTAGGAGCGGACTATAAATCCACTCTTGTAATACACCTTGACCGCTCCCATCCACCGGTTCGAGGAGCTACCTCTATTAGGCACGCAGAGTTCCTGAGGTCTTGGGCAGAGGGGTAGGTGATTAAAGATGTGTGGCATCTCCAAAATCCTACAAATCGCGAATACTCTTTCTATTCTCCAACACACCAACTGCACACTAGATTAGATAGAATATTCTGTTCCTCATCCATCACACCTCAAATATCCCAAACTACATACCTGGGCAAAACTCTATCCGATCACAATACCCTTGAAATTCTTTTAGAATGGGGGAAAGTACCCACCCCGGTCCCGACTTGGAGGTTATGGCCATAGATGTTGGAAGATGCCGTCTTCCGAGATAAATTAGACACGACTATTACTAATTATTTTAACGAAAATGCGAACTCGGCCTCTTCTCGCTTAATAGAGTGGGATGCATTTAAATCAGTGATACGAGAGGCGTCTATAGGAGCGACAGTGGGGGCCCGACAAGAAATCAATAAGACTCTTACGGCACTCGAAGATTCCCTACAAGAGTTGGAACGGAAAGCGAGTACCGATCCCTCCAATCAAAAACAATTGCAAGAAGGGAGAATTCGACATGCCGAACTCTGAGGACCTGCGCCTCATTGATTACCGAGCATACACCCAACATGCACATGCTGAAGCAGACAAATCGGGCACTCTATTGGCCCGTATACTTCGGGATGCACCCCCCTATATCAATACCGGAAGTGACATTACAGGATGGCACTACAGTGTATACCCAGGCAGAAATCAATACTGCATTCAGTAACTACTATGAGATGTTGTACAGCGCCCCAATTAATGCACTGCCGGAACAGATAGAAGCATTCCTGGAAGGCTTGACCTACCCTAAATTATCAGACAACGCCCAGGAGGAGTTAGACGACCCAATCACAAGGGCCGAAATTAAAGAGGCCATCAGGGAACTCCCGCATAATAAGACCCCTGGCCTAGACGGCTAACCAGCGGAATTTTACTCTACCTTTGCAGACAATCTCACTCCGCAACTTGCATGTTTATATAATTCGGCACAAGAGGCCCACTCCCTCCCACTAACTACCATGCAGGCACTAGTCATATCCCTTCCCAAGCCAAACCGAGACCCGCGGGACATGTCAGGATATCGCCGTCTTTCCCTATTATTTACCGAATATAAGATACTTAGCAAAATTCTGGCCCGGCGGCTTCTCCCCTATCTTCCAAAACTCATACACACGGATCAATGTGGCTTTGTTCCGGGTCGCAATACGTCCCTGAATATAAGGCGCCTGCACTAGGTTATGGAAGCCGCTGCCAAGATCTCCTGCAAGTCTGGCTGTATCTCTCTTGACCTCCAGCAGGCGTTTGATACACTACACTGGGACTATATGTTTGCAATTATGAAAAGATTCGGCATACCCCCTGGTTATATGAAGTGGGTCAAACTGCTATACACTGCACCTACTGCTTGGGTCCGTACTGGATCCCACATATCTCGCTCCTACTCGGTGGCAAGAGGAACAAGACAAGGATGTCCTCTGTCACCGATATTATTTGTACTGGCAATAGAACCTCTACTCATTAAACTTCGGAGGGATGCTGTAAACAAAGGGATCCCACTAGGGGAGACAACACATATAGTGTCAGCATATGCTGATGACCTTATACTATATATTAAAGACCTAACCGTGGATCTTGATCCCATTCCTACTATATTCCGGCAATTTGAGTATGTTTCGGGGCTGGCAATCAATGCTACAAAATCACATGCATTCTTTATGCAATATAGAGAAGATCCAGAACCGGTCTATTTCGGTCAAGTTGACCTGATGGTTGCATCACAAACCTTCTAATATTTGGGTATACAAATATATAGAACACCTCAGGACCTTCTAGAGGGGAACCTACTGAAAACAATTAGATCACAACGTGCCCAGGTCTCCTTCTGCACATCATTACCTCTCTCGGTCATGGGTAGAATAGCCATCTCCAAGATGGTGACAACATGCCCTGTGCACACACATAAATTTAAACAACATAAAGTAGACGTTGTTAATGTTCATTTACTGAAGTGTAGAATCAAATGCCAGCCAACACGTGTTTCGTCAATGGGTGTGTAACCCTTGACTTCCTCAGGGCTGGAATTACATAAACATGGCTCATGTCATAATTAAATAACATAAAATAACAAAGTCACATTAACATACGTATAATTATGTGGATATGACTAGTACTGTCAATCAGACATTCATTAGGTGGGAATAGGTGCCATATATCTAAGACGGAAACGGGATGGAACAAGAATTACGTGACATCCTGAGGTGTCATGCATGATAATCCAACGTGAGTATTGTGTCCTGATGCTAATAAGCATAAATATATAAAATATATATTTTAAGAAATATATAAAAGAGTGCAGTCCGACGGCAAGTGTCCCAAAAGTTTTTCAAGCCTCGGTATAATAAAGTGAGAAGTGTAGCGGTAAAGTCCGTAAGAAAGTCGTTTAGGTGACCAGCAAAGTAGGTGTGTGGTGAAGAGGTTAGAAACGGATACAGTGTGTCCCAGCGTACTTGCGGTAAGACGGTGACCCAAAGCGTGTTGTCATAACAAGAAATATCATGGTTAAATTATAATGCCTACCTCAAATGCAATAAGGTAGGGTTTTGGACCTGTGGGTGAAATAATAGCACCGTAAGGCTAACCCATCGCATCTATATTCTGTTCAATGCTCTTCATTGGTAAGTATAGCAAGAATAACCCTCATTACTTCACATCTCACCTCCTGACTGGTGATAATTCCGACCCAGCGGGTCCTATCTGTAAGTCCAAACCGACGAGATATCTCTTTAATTAGTGGATAATCTGTATAATTTTTTTTTAAAACAAACCTTCAATCAGAAGTGTATCAAATCTAAAAGTACACTCATATAACGGTTTCCATAGAATTAACATGGCTTTACCTTAAACAAAGTTGTATGTCGACGTATATATGTCTTCCCTCGGTGTATTAAATAGTATCAAGAGTTCTCCTTGTGCTTGGTAATCCTTTTTCTATGTTCAGGTTCTAAACCCGCTGGGTCGGAATTATCACCAGTCAGGAGGTGAGATGTGAAGTAATGAGGGTTATTCTTGCTATACTTACCAATGAAGACCCACAGGTCCAAAACCCTACCTTATTGCATTTGAGGTAGGCATTATAATTTAACCATGATATTTCTTGTTATGACAACATGCTTTGGGTCACCGTCTTACCGCAAGTACGCTGGGACACACTGTATCCGTGTCTAACCTCTTCACCACACACCTACTTTGCTGGTCACCTAAACGACTTTCTTACGGACTTTACCGCTACACTTCTCACTTTATTATACCGAGGCTTGAAAAACTTTTGGGACACTTGCCGTCGGACTGCACTCTTTTATATATTTCTTAAAATATATATTTTATATATTTATGCTTATTAGCATCAGGACACAATACTCACGTTGGATTATCATGCATGACACCTCAGGATGTCACGTAATTCTTGTTCCATCCCGTTTCCGTCTTAGATATATGGCACCTATTCCCACCTAATGAATGTCTGATTGACAGTACTAGTCATATCCACATAATTATACGTATGTTAATGTGACTTTGTTATTTTATGTTATTTAATTATGACATGAGCCATGTTTATGTAATTCCAGCCCTGAGGAAGTCAAGGGTTACACACCCATTGACGAAACACGTGTTGGCTGGCATTTGATTCTACACTTCAGTAAATGAACACTAACAACGTCTACTTTATGTTGTTTAAATTTATGTGTGTGCACAGGGCATGTTGTCATTTGTATAAAACGGACTCGCGTCCTCTACTGAGGGTTTAGGTGTTCTCCCTCACCTGTGGCACCACAAGGTTACATTCTTTTATATACATTTACGTAAACAGGTTAGCGCCACATATACCTTGTGTTTAAAAACCCCCTTTCTCTTTTTATCTCCAAGATGGTGTTACTCCCAAGATTATTATATTACTTTACTAACATACCGATTCTGATTCCGGCCAGTGTCTTCTGAACACTGGACACCCTTCTCATGGAGCTGATATGGGCTAAAGGATGCAGGAGAGTGAGCCTGGCAAAACTACAACTGAAACCGGAAGAGGGGGGACTGGGGGCTCCTGATTTCCGAGCGTATTGCATGGTCAGCATACTGCAATGGTTATCATATTGGCTAGCAGGACGCAATGTAAATGAAATTGGATACACAACACAAAAATTAGATCAAGGAACGCCACACACACTACTACTACCTGACTCCAAAATACCACCTGAAACTCCCTCTTTGCTCAAAACAGCCCTCCTATATTGGAGACGGGCATTGTAATATACCAAACGAACTGCCCCATACTCACCTAATGTCCCACTACTTGGAATACCCACTACAACAGGACTAATTACAAGACGAAGGATTTTACAATGGACACAAGAGGGAGTAACAACGGTAGGAACCCTGTTTATAGATGGCATATTAGCTGACCATAACAATTTCATCCACAATCAGGGTGTTCCCCATACACTATTCATGTTACACGCTACCATAGTTCATTATGTTAAGAAACACTGGTCCCCGAACGGGAATGAACCCTCCACACATGGATTGGTGCATGCAGTTTATTTGATGGGTGAGGGGCGTCACCTAACCCGCTGGCTGTATAGAGGCGCCAGAATGCCTGTTGGGGCCTCTCTGGTGCCCTTACGGGAAAAATGGGTGAGGGATCTCAGTAGAGACATAACAGACAAAGAGTGGGCGTATGCGCTAGAGTTCCCTAAAAAAGTGTCCCAAAATGCCAAATTTAATTATATTCAGTACATGATTCTACATAGGGCATACCTTACCCCACACCGCCTCAACTGTATATACCCGAATGCACAAGTCTGCTGCCCTAGGTGTAAGATGATGGATGCTGATATACTCCACATGTTATGGGAATGCCCACGTTTGAGGGGATTCTGGTCCATGATAGGGGGCGTAATTCAGGACACGACCGGCACCTCCACCTGGGATACGGCAGATAGCTGCCTACCAGGGCTACACCCTCGCCCGAAAAGTCAGTGAATGCAATACAAATTTGCAGATATGGCTATCCTCATAGCGAAACGTGCCATCCCAATGAGGTGGAAAACAGTTTTTTCCCCTCCGTTACACACCTGGCATACAGAGATGGTCCGATGGGGAGGGGCGGAAAGTGCCATCATCAGAAGAGAGGAATTACGTGGGATGCGCAAAATCCCCATTTCCATGGAGTGGGACCAGATGTTGGAAACACTGAAGGGCCCTAGGGAGTGTCACCTCCTCCTCCACAAGCCACTGAGTCCATGTAGTGCCGTCCCTCTATACAACACTCTCCAATAAGCAACTGCTTAATAAGTAGATTAGTTCAGACGAGACAACCCGAAGGGAATCTGTACAACTGAACCCCAAGACGACGAACAAGGGAGTGAGCCAGTAAGGAGGGGTGGGATAATGGGGAGTTGGGGAAGTTTATCGTGTTCCAGGTTGGACTGCTTTACTACAGAGTCATCACGAATGTGTATAGGCACAACATCTATAAGAATGGAAATAATGGTACATGCAAAAGTTGTTTGATTATAATAAGTATAATGGAAAAATTGTACGATACTGAACATGTTATTAGAAGACCAACTGTGTATTAAGAGATGACTTCTGAAATATAACACAATGCCATAATAGTTTGTATTGTTTACATGAACAAAATCAATAAAACTATGTTTAAAAAAAAATCAGGGAAATGAACGGGAGTAGGGGGGGAGGGGTACGCCAAGTTTACCGAGGACAGCTTCGAGAAAGGGCATTCGAGAGAATCTGATGCCTTTTTGGCATCTAGTAGGGCCACAACCGCTGGCGTGGAGGGGGAAACTTTGTTGAGTACAGCAAATATCGTTCGAAGGTTTAGCGAGGTCAAGTGATGTGGAACAAAGCCGGATTGGGCTTGGGAGATAATTTGCTCCATCAATAAAGCTATCCTGGTGGCGAGTATTTTAGCCAGAATAATATTATCTAGATTTAGCTATGAGAGAGGACGATAGGAGGCGCAGCCACTTGGGTCCTTGCCGGGCTTAAACAATAGCGTTAGGACCGATTCGCGAAGTGTGCACGGAAGCGTGCTGAGTTTTAGTGAATACAGTGCAAGGAGTTGCGGGTGAGTTGTTGCTTAAAGGCTTTATAGAAAGCTCTGGTCAGTCCGTCCAGCCCCGGCGCCTTGGAGACATCCAAAGCGTCGAAGGCCTGTGTCACCTCCTCCAGGGTCAGTGACTCACTAAGAAACTGCCGCTGGCCATCTGTGAGCCAGACTATAACAATCTCATTAAGATAGGAAGATATCTCAGAAGATACATCAGAGACATGAGAAGCATAAAGCTCCTGGTAATAATGCCAGAATTTGGCCAGGATACACTCCCCACCTGTGACAGCCGCTCCAGAATCTGTGCGGAGTTCAGCTTCGTAGTTATGCAGCCTGTTCGGACGTAGCTAACGTGCAAGGGTAAGACCAGGTCGCTCCCCCACTCCATAGTGGCAGGCCTTGGCATGTTTGCCCATATATATGCAATCTCCCTATCCGCAAGCTCCCGGAATTCCCGCCAGTAGGACCGAGCACTGGTGCAGTTGTTCGTCTCCACCCGCCACAGCCGTGCGCTCCAAATCCTGTAAAGCGCCCTCAACCTGGTACAGCTGGGCGCGAATGTCACAGAGAATGCCTGTGTGCTTCGAGATGCTCACTCCGGGGATATATGCTTTAAAGGCCTCCCACAGAGTGGCCTGAGTGGATACCGTTCTCGTATTTAATGTGAAATATTTGATAATAGAGTTGAAAAGATCGCTGCGAAATCCTTGATCATGGAGGGCCTCACTGTGAAATCACCAGCTGCGTTCCAGGCCACAACCATACGGAATTCGTAATTTAAGCAAAACAGGGCTGTGGCCCGAAAGAGTGCGGGGGGGAACAGCGACCTCAGAGACCCACAAGTGCACACTGGTTGAAAGGAACCAGTAATCCAGTCTTGTCCCGATGGAGTGGGATGCGGAGTAGAAGGTGAATCCCGGGGCGGACGGGTGGCGAGTGCATCACACATCTTGCAAGGAGTACGCATCAGTGATATGCCGGAATATTTCCCGTGCCCGGGGCTTGTCACTGGGTTGGATCACTGATGAAATATCGACTACAAAAACATCGACCTACGAAAATATCGCTGTAAAAATATCGTACACACAAATATCGACACTCTATACCTTAACAAGAATTTACACAAATATCGATAAAAAAATAAAATATCGCCTAATAAAATATTGATTACAAAAATAGACAGCCAAGATATAGATAACAAAAATATCGATAACATTAAATTATAATGAAACACAACAAAAATATCGAGAATACCAATATCGACTACACAAAAATCGTTAAAATACATATAAATAATATTGAAAATGCCATTTAACATTGAATAAAGACCATTTACAATTATTTAATTATTTAACATATCCCAAATAATTATAATAAATTATGACAACATATATAAAAATATTAAATGATCAAAAAAATATTATATAATTATACTAACCCAAATAAATGAATACATTCACAATATAACATTAAATTACTTTCCAACGATGCGAAAATTACATATACATAATTTATAACAACTATAAGTATAATAAATTACATTTAGTTACAAATATATTTAAATAACAACAACAAATAACATAAATGCAAACATTAACCCCTTAACTGCTGGGCCTTTTCCCCCCCAGTGCTGAGCCCTTTTTTGGCTATTTGTAGTAGTTCGCGATTAGGCCTCTGTAACTTTTTGACCACATAAGGTATCCACGCCAAATTTGCGTCCTTTTCTTCTAACATCATGGGGATTCTAAAGGTACCCAGGGTTTGAAGTCCCGCATATGAAAGCGTCTGGGTTTTTCCCTGCAAATGGTATCAAAAAAGGGTTTGTGGGGCTGAAATCTCCATTTTTCCAGCTTTTAGGGAATGACAGACTTTTGTCAGAAAACCAAAAAATGTTACACAGTTTTGGCATTTTTCTGGGACATAGCCTATTTTTGCTATTTTTTGTGCTTTCAACCCCCTTCCAGTTAATGGTAGAAATGGGTATGAAAGCAATAATGGATCCTGGAAATCTATACATTTTAGAAAAGTAGACAAAATGCTGAATTCAGCAAGGCGTCATTTGTGGAAATCCATCAAGGTTTCTTTATAGAAACTAACAGTTAAATATAGGAAAAATGGAAAATTAGTTGAAAAAAACAGCCTTTGTGTCAACGTTTTCACCTGTAACTTCTTCTAATTATGACTGCTCTTTGAAAGCAATATACCGTAACATCCACTGGACCTTACTGGTTGTGGGGATATATAGGACTTGTAGGTTCACCAAGAACCCGACGAACCCAGAGCCAAAAACTGAGCAGCGTCTTGCAATGGTTTTTTATTATGTACCGGGTATGTAGCAATTATTCTGGGAAAATGTATACATGGAATATTCGGTATGAAAGACTCCTATGTATTTCTGAAATGGGAACACAATATAGAGTTTAGAAACAGTAGATATTTGCACATTTCTGAAATTGGTAATACTCATACTAGCATGAGAATTATAGGTCATTTTTCAAAATAACTTCTTTTTACACATTGTCTTTCATTTGGAAGGCAGAAATGCATCGAAAGTCAATAGGTAATAACAGTTGCTTTACAAATCTGAATTACCGTAAGTGTCCCGATAAAAATGGTACCTCACTTGTGTGGGTAGGCATAGTGCCCACGACAGGAAACGGCTCAAAACGCAACGTGAACACACCACATTTTCACAATGAAAAATTACCCTTTTTTTGCAAAGTGCCTAGCTGTAGTTTTTGAACCCTTGCTCTGCCGGCACCCAGGGAAACCTAGCAAACCTATACATTTTTGAAAACTAGACACCCAGGGGAATCCAGGATGGGGTGACTTGACTGGCTTTCACCAGGTTCTGTTACCCAGAATCCCTTGCAAACCTAAACAATTGTCCAAAAAAACACATTTTCCTCACATTTCTGTGGTGGAAAGTTCTGGAATCTGCAAGGATCCACAAATTTCCACCCACCCCTCGTTCCCCAAAGTCTTCCGAGTAAAATGGTACCTCACTTGTGTGGGTAGGCCTAGTGCCCACGACAGGAAATGGCACAAAACGCAACGTGGACACACCCCAATTTCACAGTGAAAAATGACCCTTTTTTGGCAAAGTGCCTAGCTGTAGTTTTTGAACCCTAGCTCTGCCGGCATCTAGGGAAACCTAGCAAACCTATACATTTTTGAAAACTAGACACCCAGGGGAATCCAGGATGGGGTGACTTGACTGCTTCTCACCAGGTTCTGTTACCCAGAATCCCTTGCAAACCTAAAAAATGGTTAAAAAAAACACATTTTCCCTACATTTCTGTGGTGGAAAGTTCTGGAATCTGCGTGGATACACAAATTTCAACCCACCCTGCGTTCCCCAAAGTCTTCCGAGAAAAGTGGTACCTCACTTGTGTGGGTAGGCCTAGAGCCTGCGACAGGAAATGGTGCAAAACGCAACGTGGACACACCACAGTGTCACCTCAATACGTTTGGGTCACTCGTGTGGGAGGCCCAAGTACCCGTGACAGGCTAGGGCCCAAAACGTATTGAGGTGACATTAAAATTGCCTATCACAAAACATCCTGGTTTTGCAAGGGAGGTCACCTCGGTTTTTGGCCCCGTGCTCGGCGGCCAGCTAGGGAAACCTATCAAACCCACACATTTCTGAAAACTAGACACCCGGGGGGTTCCAGGGAGGTATGGCTTGTGTGGATCCCCCAATGTTTTCCTACCCAGAATCCCCTGCAAACCTCAAATTTAGCTAAAAAATCACTTTTTCCACACATTTTTGTGTGGGAAAGTTGTGGCATCGCCGGGCAGACACGCATTTCCTACCACCCAGCGTTCCCCAAGGTCTCCCGATAAAAATGGTACCTCACTCGTGTGGGAGGCCCAAGTACCCGCGACAGGCTAGGGCCCAAAACGTATTGAGGTGACATTAAAATTGCCTATCACAAAACAACCTGGTTTTGCAAGGGGGGTCACCTCGGTTTTTGGCCCCGTGCTCGGCGGCCAGCTAGGGAAACCTATCAAACCCACACATTTCTGATAACTAGACACTCGGGGGGTTTCAGGGAGGTATGGCTTGCGTGGATCCCCCAACGTTTTCTTACCCAGAATCCCCTGCAAACCTCAAATTTAGCTGAAAAAATCACTTTTTCCACACATTTTTGTGTGGGAAAGTTGTGGCATCGCCGGGCAGACACGCATTTCCTACCACCCAGCGTTCCCCAAGGTCTCCCGATAAAAATGGTACCTCACTCGTGTGGGAGGCCCAAGTACCTGCGACAGGCTAGGGCCCAAAACGTATTGAGGTGACATTAAAATTGCCTATCACAAAACAACCTGGTTTTGCAAGTGGGGTCACCTCGGTTTTTGGCCCCGTGCTCGGCGGCCAGCTAGGGAAACCTATCAAACCCACACATTTCTGAAAACTAGACACCCGGAGGGTTCCAGGGAGGTATGGCTTGCGTGGATCCCCCAACGTTTTCCTACCCAGAATCCCCTGCAAACCTCAAATTTAGCTGGAAAAAAATCACTTTTTCCACACATTTTTGTGTGGGAAAGTTGTGGCATCGCCGGGCAGACACGCATTTCCTACCACCCAGCGTTCCCCAAGGTCTCCCGATAAAAATGGTACCTCACTTGTGTGGGAGGCCCAAGTACCCGCGACAGGCTAGGGCCCAAAACGTATTGAGGTGACATTAAAATTGCCTATCACAAAACAACCTGGTTTTGCAAGGGGGTCACCTCGGTTTTGGCCCCGTGCTCGGCGGCCAGCTAGGGAAACCTATCAAACCCACACATTTCTGAAAACTAGACACCCGGGGGTTTCAGGGAGGTATGGCTTGCGTGGATCCCCCACGTTTTCTTACCCAGAATCCCCTGCAAACCTCGAATTTAGCTGAAAAAATCACTTTTTCCACACATTTTTGTGTGGGAAAGTTGTGGCATCGCCGGGCAGACACGCATTTCCTACCACCCAGCGTTCCCCAAGGTCTCCTGATAAAAATGGTACCTCACTCGTGTGGGAGGCCCAAGTACCCGCGACAGGCTAGGGCCCAAACCTTATTGAGGTGACATTAAAATTGCCTATCTCAAAACAACCTGGTTTTGCAAGGGGGGTCACCTCGGTTTTTGGCCCCATGCTCGGCGGCCAGCTAGGGAAACCTATCAAACCCACACATTTCTGAAAACTAGACACCCGGGGGGTTTCAGGGAGGTATGGCTTGCGTGGATCCCCCAACGTTTTCTTACCCAGAATCCCCTGCAAACCTCAAATTTAGCTGAAAAAATAACTTTTTCCACACATTTTTGTGTGGGAAAGTTGTGGCATCGCCGGGCAGACACGCATTTCCTACCACCCAGCGTTCCCCAAGGTCTCCCGATAAAAATGGTACCTCACTCGTGTGGGAGGCCCAAGTACCCGCGACAGGCTAGGGCCCAAAACGTATTGAGGTGACATTAAAATTGCCTATCACAAAACAACCTGGTTTTGCAAGGGGGGTCACCTCGGTTTTTGGCCCCGTGGTCGGCGGCCAGCTAGGGAAACCTATCAAACCCACACATTTCTGAAAACTAGATACTCGGGGGGTTTCAGGGAGGTATGGCTTGCGTGGATCCCCCAACGTTTTCTTACCCAGAATCCCCTGCAAACCTCAAATTTAGCTGAAAAAATCACTTTTTCCACACATTTTTGTGTGGGAAAGTTGTGGCATCGCCGGGCAGACACGCATTTCCTACCACCCAGCGTTCCCCAAGGTCTCCCGATAAAAATGGTACCTCACTCGTGTGGGAGGCCCAAGTACCTGCGACAGGCTAGGGCCCAAAACGTATTGAGGTGACATTAAAATTGCCTATCACAAAACAACCTGGTTTTGCAAGTGGGGTCACCTCGGTTTTGGCCCCGTGCTCGGCGGCCAGCTAGGGAAACCTATCAAACCCACACATTTCTGAAAACTAGACACCCGGAGGGTTCCAGGGAGGTATGGCTTGCGTGGATCCCCCAACGTTTTCCTACCCAGAATCCCCTGCAAACCTCAAATTTAGCTGGAAAAAAATCACTTTTTCCACACATTTTTGTGTGGGAAAGTTGTGGCATCGCCGGGCAGACACGCATTTCCTACCACCCAGCGTTCCCCAAGGTCTCCCGATAAAAATGGTACCTCACTTGTGTGGGAGGCCCAAGTACCCGCGACAGGCTAGGGCCCAAAACGTATTGAGGTGACATTAAAATTGCCTATCACAAAACAACCTGGTTTTGCAAGGGGGGTCACCTCGGTTTTTGGCCCCGTGCTCGGCGGCCAGCTAGGGAAACCTATCAAACCCACACATTTCTGAAAACTAGACACCCGGGGGGTTTCAGGGAGGTATGGCTTGCGTGGATCCCCCACGTTTTCTTACCCAGAATCCCCTGCAAACCTCGAATTTAGCTGAAAAAATCACTTTTTCCACACATTTTTGTGTGGGAAAGTTGTGGCATCGCCGGGCAGACACGCATTTCCTACCACCCAGCGTTCCCCAAGGTCTCCTGATAAAAATGGTACCTCACTCGTGTGGGAGGCCCAAGTACCCGCGACAGGCTAGGGCCCAAACCTTATTGAGGTGACATTAAAATTGCCTATCTCAAAACAACCTGGTTTTGCAAGGGGTCACCTCGGTTTTGGCCCCATGCTCGGCGGCCAGCTAGGAAACCTATCAAACCCACACATTTCTGAAAACTAGACACCCGGGGGTTTCAGGGAGGTATGGCTTGCGTGGATCCCCAACATTTTCTTACCCAGAATCCCCTGCAAACCTCAAATTTAGCTGAAAAAATAACTTTTTCCACACATTTTTGTGTGGGAAAGTTGTGGCATCGCCGGGCAGACACGCATTTCCTACCACCCAGCGTTCCCCAAGGTCTCCCGATAAAATGGTACCTCACTCGTGTGGGAGGCCCAAGTACCGCGACAGGCTAGGGCCCAAAACGTATTGAGGTGACATTAAAATTGCCTATCACAAAACAACCTGGTTTTGCAAGGGGTCACCTCGGTTTTGGCCCGTGGTCGGCGGCCAGCTAGGGAAACCTATCAAACCCACACATTTCTGAAAACTAGATACTCGGGGGTTTCAGGGAGGTATGGCTTGCGTGGATCCCCCAACGTTTTCTTCCAGAATCCCCTGCAAACCTCAAATTTAGCTGAAAAAATCACTTTTTCCACACATTTTTGTGTGGGAAAGTTGTAGCATCGCCGGGCAGACACGCATTTCCTACCACCCAGCGTTCCCCAAGGTCTCCCGATAAAAATGGTACCTCACTCGTGTGGGAGGCCCAAGTACCTGCGACAGGCTAGGGCCCAAAACGTATTGAGGTGACATTAAAATTGCCTATCACAAAACAACCTGGTTTTGCAAGTGGAGTCACCTCGGTTTTGGCCCCGTGCTCGGCGGCCAGCTAGGGAAACCTATCAAACCCACACATTTCTGAAAACTAGACACCCGGGGGTTCCAGGGAGGTATGGCTTGCGTGGATCCCCAACGTTTTCCTACCCAGAATCCCCTGCAAACCTCAAATTTAGCTGAAAAAATCACTTTTTCCACACATTTTTGTGTGGGAAAGTTGTGCATCGCCGGGCAGACACGCATTTCCTACCACCCAGCGTTCCCCAAGGTCTCCCGATAAAAATGGTACCTCACTCGTGTGGGAGGCCCAAGTACCCGCGACAGGCTAGGGCCCAAAACGTATTGAGGTGACATTAAAATTGCCTATCACAAAACAACCTGGTTTTGCAAGGGGGTCACCTCGGTTTTGGCCCCATGCTCGGCGGCCAGCTAGGGAAACCTATCAAACCCACACATTTCTGAAAACTAGACACCCGGGGGGTTTCAGGGAGGTATGGCTTGCGTGGATCCCCCAACGTTTTCTTACCCAGAAACCCCTGCAAACCTCAAATTTAGCTGAAAAAATAACTTTTTCCACACCGGGCAGACATGCATTTCCTACCACCCAGTGTTCCCCAAGGTCTCCCGATAAAAATGGTGCCTCACTCGTGTGGAAGGCCCAAGTACCCGCGACAGGCAAGGGCCAAAAATGTATTGAGGCAACATCAAAATTGCCTATCACAAAATGTTTTGGGCCCTAGCCTGTCGCGGGTACTTGGGCCTCCCACACGAGTGAGGTACCATTTTTATCGGGAGACCTTGGGGAACGCTGGGTGGTAGGAAATGCGTGTCTGCCCGGCGATGCCACAACTTTCCCACACAAAAATGTGTGGAAAAAGTGATTTTTTTCAGCAAAATTCGAGGTTTGCAGGGGATTCTGGGTAGGAAAACGTTGGGGGATCCATGCAAGCCATACCTCCCTGGAATCCCCCGGGTGTCTAGTTTTCAGAAATGTGTGGGTTTGATAGGTTTCCCTAGCTGGCCGCCAAGCACGGGGCCAAAAACCGAGGTGACCCCCCCTTGCAAAACCAGGTTGTTTTGTGATAGGCAATTTTAATGTCACCTCAATACGTTTTGGGCCCTAGCCTGTCGCGGGTACTTGGGCCTCCCACACAAGTGAGGTACCATTTTTATCGGGAGACCTTGGGGAACGCTGGGTGGTAGGAAATGCGTGTCTGCCCGGCGATGCCACAACTTTCCCAAACAAAAATGTGTGGGAAAAGTGATTTTTTCTGCAAAATTCGAGGTTTGCAGGGGATTCTGGGTAGGAAAACGTTGGGGGATCCATGCAAGCCATACCTCCCTGGAACCCCGGGTGTCTAGTTTTCAGAAATGTGTGGGTTTGATAGGTTTCCCTAGCTGGCCGCCGAGCACGTGGCCAAAACCGAGGTGACCTCCCTTGCAAAACTAGGTTGTTTTGTGATAGGTACTTTAATGTCACCTCAATACGTTTTGGGCCCTAGCCTGTCGCGGGTACTTGGGCCTCCCACACGAGTGAGGTACCATTTTATTGGGAGACTTTGGGAACGCTGGGTGGTAGGAAATGCGTGTCTGCCCGGCGATGCCACAACTTTCCCACACAAAAATGTGTGGAAAAAGTGATTTTTTCAGCAAAATTCGAGGTTTGCAGGGGATTCTGGGTAGGAAAACGTTGGGGGATCCACGCAAGCCATACCTCCCTGGAACCCCCCCGGGTGTCTAGTTTTCAGAAATGTGTGGGTTTGATAGGTTTCCCTAGCTGGCCGCCGAGCACGGGGCCAAAACCGAGGTGACCCCCTTGCAAAACCAGGTTGTTTTGTGATAGGCAATTTTAATGTCACCTCAATACGTTTTGGGCCCTAGCCTGTCGCGGGTACTTGGGCCTCCCACACGAGTGAGGTACCATTTTTATTGGGAGACCTTGGGGAACGCTGGGTGGTAGGAAATGCGTGTCTGCCCGGCGATGCCACAACTTTCCCACACAAAAATGTGTGGAAAAAGTGATTTTTTCAGCAAAATTCGAGGTTTGCAGGGGATTCTGGGTAGGAAAACATTGTGGGATCCACGCAAGCCATACCTCCCTGAAACCCCCCGGGTGTCTAGTTTTCAGAAATGTGTGGGTTTGGTAGGCTTCCCTAGCTGGCCGCCGAGCACGGGGCCAAAAACCGAGGTGACCCCTTGCAAAACCAGGTTGTTTTGTGATAGGCAATTTTAATGTCACCTCAATACGTTTTAGGCCCTAGCCTGTCGCGGGTACTTGGGCCTCCCACACGAGTGAGGTACCATTTTATCGGGAGACCTTGGAGAACACTGGGTGGTAGGAAATGCATGTCTGCCCGGCGATGCCACAACTTTCCCACACAAAAGTGTGTGGAAATAGTGATTTTTTTCAACAAAATATGAGGCTAGCAGGGCATGTTGGGTAAAAAAACAGTGAGAACCACGCAAGTCATTCACCCTTGTACTTCCCCCTTTGTCTACTACTCAAAAATGTAAAGGTTTGCTTAGGTGACGACTGAGCTAGGGCAGAAAGTCCCCTGCTACCCATTGTGAAAAAAAAAATATCTTACAAAAGGCCATTAAACCGACACAAATATAAATCTAACACTCATTTGATAAAGCTAATCCACCACTTACACAGGTTGGTTTTAGCACCTCCAGAAACGCTGGCTTCAAAGCACAAATACTTATCAAAGTATATAAATATTGAAGCCAAGCCTTCTGAAGGGGAGCCATAAAGCCACATCATAGCACCAACCACTTTATGGTCCATTCACACGCCATTCACACACCACACACAAGACTTCCGTACCGCCAGCCACGGGCCCAAACAACCATATCACTTGCACTCACACAAACATACTGCCGCCATGCAAGGGCCCATCACATTCATATGCCACAAGACGTAATAACTTTGACTATATTCTACCACCTGTCAAGTTTCCACCTCCTTCTTCCAGAACGTTACCGAACTCATGCCCAGTGAACCTATACTAATGACTTCCATGACAGCCACATGAGGCTCAGGAAGACATGTCTTTCATGCACCTTTAGTGCACTCACTATGCTAAATCCAACTCCTTCCAGTTTGTCGATGCAAGTTGGGGGGTGCTCGAGTATGCCGCAAAAATATTTCTCGAGCTGAGCAAGCATATCTACCTTTGAAACTAAGGCAAACATGCTGGAAATTTTCAAAAGATAACATCATAAACTATGAACGGATGAATGTGAAACAAGGGTAGTCCGTGACAACGTAGCATATGGCCAATCCACCGTTATGTGCAGTGACTGTAATGCACTTATCATACAGCAAACTGACCATCTACTAAGTTCTAACGGAGGATGAACATGGCAAGCAGCATTGACCCATAAGTACTACAGTAAATTCAGTGTGAGTGTGGCAGCAATGGATTTGAATCCATGGGTGAAGAAGAAGTCAGGACGTGTATCTATACTACCTTTACTATCTGCCTTCTACCTTTGCAATATTCCTCGGAAAGCGTACCTACCGTAAGCTGTTCTAACCCGTTCGTGTGTCTGTCCTCAGAGTCCTGACTAACCCTGTCCAATTGTTAAGAGACCCTATACTAATGCCTTTCATCTCTAGCTACTTGAAGCTTGAGTGAACATTTCTGTCACGAGCTATCAATGCTCTCACAATGCTCTATCCAACTCCTTCCAGTTTGTGGATGCAAATTGGGGGTGCCCGAGTATGCCGCAAAAACATTTCTCGAGCTGAGCAAGCATATCTACCTTTGAAACTAAGGCAAACATGCTGGAAATTTTCAAAAACTTCCTAAAGAGAACATCATAAACTACGAAGAACGGTTGAATGTGAAACACGGGTACTCCATGACAACGTGGCATATGTTCTGTCCACCAGTATGTGCAGCGTGGGGACTATAATGCACTTGTCAATTGGCGAACAGAACAACTACCACGTTCTGAAAGCAGATAAAGGTGTTGAGAAGTCCATGATTTCATGAAGTAGAGGAAGAAATATCCTGCAGCTGCTTGCGTAGTGAAGGAGTGGCCCACAGACAGTAGGTATCCATTCACACCAATTGAAAGGTTATCCTATTGGCAGCTCCACCTCAGTCAATTTCCCAGTATTTTGCTTTAGTGTGATACAACATAAAGCAAGTAGGAAAACAGAAGGCAGGCTTACTTGGGCACTGGGGACAGTAAACACGAGTCTCCTGCCTCTTTCCCTGCATCGAGCACACTTTACAACGACGACATGGTCGCTCCATTTTGGGTGTTGCAGGAATTTTATCTGCAAAGTGTCGCTCCTGCAGCCTTGCCACGTCCTCCAGAACACATGAAGTGGAGGCTTCTGCTTCTGTAGCAGTAAGACTTTCAATCACAGACAACTGAAAGTCAAGGAAAGACATGAGTCTTCCTGTGGTGGTCTCACGATAAACAACATACGCATTGTATGTTGCCATCTGGATCAGGTGCGTAAACAGTTTCTTATACCAAGTGCGAGTTTTACGACTCGCATTGTATGGTTGAAGAACCTGGTCGTTCTTGTCCACTTCGCCCATGTACTTGTTGTAATCAAGTATACAGGTGGGCTTGTGGACTTCGGCCATCTGACTCCAAACCGTGACAGGGGAAGTGCTCTCAGCATGAATTGTAGTGAGCATGTACACATCACGCCTATCTGAGAACTTAACTGCGAGCAGTTCGTTGGAACGCAACGCAGTGCTCTGGGATTTCAGGAGCTTCTTGCAAACAAGCTCCTGCGGGAATCCTTTGCGGCGACAACGAATTGTACCGCAAGCCACGGTGCCAGCTTTATAGAGCTCACTAAACAGCTCTACTCCTGTATAGAAATTGTCCACATAAAGGTTATAACCTTTGTGAAGAAGTGGCTGGACAAGCTCCCATACAATCTTTCCTGTGACCCCTAGCATGGGAGGGCAACCTACAGGGTTAAGAGTTGTGTCCTTCCCTGTATACACTCTCAAGCTGTACACATAGCCAGTCGAGCTCTCACACAACATGTACAGCTTGATGCCATAGCGAGCACGTTTGCTCGGAATGTACTGCCTAAACAGCAGCCGCCCTTTATACAAGATCAAGGACTCATCAATGGCTATATTCTTTCCAGGAGTATAAACCTCTGGAAACCTGGCAGACAAATGTTCCACGACAGGCCGAATTTTGAACAACCTGTCATAGTCTGGATGGTCCCGGGGCAATGCAGCAGAGTTGTCATTGAAATGCAGCATGCGCTGCAATAGCAAAAAACGATCTCTGCTCATGTATGGTGCGAAGATGGGGGTTAACCAAACCGTGCGAGTAGACCAGTAGGATAGCAAGGTTGGTTTATGCACTACCCCCATTTTAAGCGTGAGGCCCAAAAATATCTTCAACTCCCCTAGAGAAGTGGGAGTCCACTTGCGCGCCCTAGAATGAGGCCCAAGAGTGCCTCCTTGCTCCCTCAGAAATTGTTCAGCACGCAAATTTGTTTGCTGCACAATTTTGTCTAGGAAGTCAACACCAAAAAAGAGATGGAAGTAGTCAATTGGCAAAAAATTTGCCGTATCTACTTTACATCCAGCGTCACCAGTGAAAGGCGGAATTTGGGGCTGAACTAAATTGGGAGGCTGCCAAGACAGCACTCCGTCTGTGCTTGCGGCCGCACGTGCCTGCACTCTGGGTTGCTCTAACCTGTTACGGGTGTCCTGCTGCACAGACTGTGCTGGCAAAGGCCCAGCACGACTGACATCGTCTCCTTCAGAATCGCTGGACGATGAGTCATCGGATGGAACTGCGCCGACTGAAAAGTCACTCCCAGATTCGGCTCCATTGTCCTCTCCCTCAGATGCTGTCTCAGTATCTGCTGTCTCAGTCTCTGATCCTGCCTCAGAGCTGGACTCCAGAACCAGATTTAGGGCCTGGGCAGCATTCATCCAACGATATGCCGTCTCTGCTAGTGCCTAAACTATCCTTTTAAAACACAATCCTATGTAGAAGGCAGATAGGTTGTTGGTTTTAAAGTGTAGGTGGGTGTGTGCGTGAGTGAAGTGTTTAAGTCAATAAAGACGAAGTAACCTTACCTTTGCGAAATCTGTACGATCTCCAAAAAGACTAAGAAAGAGAGAAAAAAGACACAGTATTACTTTACCTTGCCACATACCCATCATCGCAGCCTTTTAACGCTGGTGGGGGCCAGTGCGACCATCATTTTGGCGCAGTGATGCCTACGGGTGAACGTGTGCTTTACAATTGCACACTATGACCTCCTTTGATGCGCCCACTACCATCCTTGCAAACGTGCCCCTCATCTCTCCATAGCCCCTCTCTCACATACATTTAGTCTGTTACAAAGTGTTTCTACTTTGTGGCTTTACTAATCCACTTAGCTGTCTACATAATACCGATCTGTTCGTTTCAGCATACCCTTTATGACGTCAAAACTGCCACTACACAAAAGTCAGATATCTCTATCTAGCAGAAATTTTTTTTTGTACTCTGCAGCAGTACCACACTTTACTGCCTTTCAGGTAACTTCAAAGAGACTCATTATAGTTCTTTCACAGTCTCATAATTTCAGCACTGAGAAATATCTCTGTAAATAAATATTTATATATATATATATATATAACAATTAATTCCCAATGTCAGAGTGCTCAATACCTGGTGCACGCAGCAACGGGTAGAATCCTTACCCGATATTTAAATTCAGAAACACAAAGGATGCCGCACTCCAAGACCGGTTTCAGAGTTGCTTTATTTTCACCACCACTACCACCAGTCGTGGTGAAAATAAAGCAACTCTGAAACCAATCTCTGGAGTGCGGCATCCTTTGTGTTTCTGAATATATATATATATATATATATATATATATATATATATATATATATATATATATATATATATATATATATATCCAAGCTCCGTTTCCTTGTTTCCCAAAACGAAAAACAGCACTCGCGGGGGCCAATAAACTCTAGCAACTGCCAACTTTCAACAATTTAAAAAATATGCCCCCGGGGGGGGGGCCGACCCATTACCACGAGGGCCGACCCCCCCAAAGACATCCCTGGTGTCTAGTGGGGATTCCTGGCCGTGGATCGCAGCGCTGCCGCGATCCACGGCAAGGAAACCCTTTCAGGAAGGCCTCGTTTGAAAGGGGAGACTCTCCCCTTTCAAACGAGGCCTCCCTGAAAGCTGGGGAGGCCGTTTTCAGCCGGATTTCCCCATTGGAGTCAAGCGCGGCCTTACCTGCTTCTGTCCTCGGCTCCGGTGGGGAAATCAGTGACGTCAGAGCGCCTCGCAGCGCGCTGACGTCACAGATGGGCGGGAGGAGGGGCGGGGGGAGACGCGGAAAGCCTTCCACGTCTCCCCCAGGCGGAATAAAAAAAAAAAACAATCTCCGGTGCGATGCACCGGAGGTTTAAAGGGGGCCCTCCCTGGTGACGGCCAATGGACATGCGCCGCACCAGGGAGGTAGTGCTTGCGTCGGCCATTGGCCGACGCAAGCACCAAAGGGGTTAAATAAACATCACATATATTTACCTAATTAAAAGGTAACTGCTAAAAAATTCAAATAACGTATCTCAACCAATGATTTTAAACTGAAAACACACAAATCAATAGAAAATGTTAACTAATTAACTAAACACTATAAAACAAAGATTTAATTAACACAAATTTACCGTTTATCGGCCAAACACGGAGGGAGAGCGTTACATTGCGAGAGAGACCAGAGAAGAAAGAAAATCTACACAAACTACTATATCAGAATATTCTACAACACAGGTAAGAACAAAACCTATTTACAAAATATAAATACCTCGACCTCCTTAACTTAATTAACTAAAATAATGAAAGGTTTCCCTTTTTAAATCAAAGCTAAAGTGCAATACAACCACACCAAGAAAATACAACACAAATATGTTATTAAGTACATTATTTAACTCAACATAATGAAAAATATAAGTAATTAAATTGGCGCATTTTGGTTGAGGATTGGCGCATTTTGGTTGAGGCGTCAAGAATGAAGGACTCCCAGACTTTTTGGCACTTATTATCCAAAGGCCTTAAACAGCCAGTTAGCGAAACGGATTTTCACATACAACCTGAAGTGTGGGAGCATTTTCAGAGCCTGTTCGCAGGGGATAGGCCCTTGTTGGAGGATGGTATAGTTTTGATTAATAGGGACCACCTCATAGTGCACTGTGTGGAAGAAGTTCACTTTTCAATAGAGGAGACTAATAATGCGATTTCATCTCTACAGTCAGGAAAGGCCCCATGATTAGATAGGATACCTGGCGACCTATATCGCTCAGAACCAAGGGGGTCATTAGCATGTCCGCCCGCCATACCCCCGGGAAATGGGACCGCCCGCAATGCATGCGGCGGTCCCGCACATGCCATTAGGATGCGCCCGCCACACTGGCGGGCGCATCCCGCATTTCTGACATTGCGGCGGGCGGTGCTGAAAGCACCGCCCGCCGCAATGCCAAAAATGCAAGTTGTGCTTTTCAATGCACAACGTGACAGGCACCGCACGGTGCCTGCCACGTTGTACATTGAAATGCAGGGGGGTACCATAGGTACCCCCCATGTGCACCCCCCACCCCCTAAAATCCCTGGGGGCCCGCTACGGGCCCCCAATGTAGAAGACCGTATGCCTTTCCGTGGCGGCGTTGCCGCCGCGGAAAGGCATAACCCCGCATGCATCATAATATGGATGGCGGTGTCTACCAGACACCGCCACCATATTAACTGCTTTTCCGCCCGGTCGACTCATCGACCGGGCGGAAAACCAGCGGACGGTCTTTCCGTCCGCCGGGGTCCCCCCCGCCATAGTAATGTGGCGGGGGGAAATTTGCTTGCGGGTGGAGGAATATGTCGGGCGGATCGCCACCGCCCGCATGGCTAATGACCCCCCTAGTATATGGGGCCCTTTACTCCATTCAGTATATTCGGGTATCACATGTGGTGGGGTTATCCCTGACTCATGGAAAGGTGCTGAAATTCTTCCCATATTTAAAAAGGGCGACAAGGGAGACCCGGGAAACTATAGGCCTATTAGCCTTATAGATGTATCCCAAAAAATATTCAGTAAAATGATCTTAACGCACCTCCAAGGCTGGATGGAGGACTCCTGTATACCTTCTCATCTGCAGGCTGGTTTTAGATCCTCTACGAGTACCCTTGATCAGGTGTTTCGGTTTTTATTATTAATTTGGTAGGAGGTAACTATTCTGAAGGGCCATTTGTATGTCATATTCGTTGATCTGAAAACGGCGTTTGACTCAATAGAGCGTTCTAAGCTATGGATTGCCTTAAGTGATCTTGGTCTCCCAGGGGGGCTGCTCCAACTCCTGGTCCGGTTGCACACTGGAAATTATGCTAAAGTCAGATGGAATACAGATGGTAGCTTAACAAAAAACATCTCGTGTTAAAAGGGGTGCGCCAAGGCTGTGTCTTAGCGCCAACCTTGTTCACTTTATATATGAACGGGCTTATTAAAGATCTCCATGACTGCGGAGGGGATCCACCAAAACTGGCGGGCAAACAAATCCTATGTCTTCTTTTTTCAGACGATACGCTGCTTATTTCTAAAACCCCTGCGGGGATCCAGAAAGTACTAACTAAGGGGCTCATTAGGATGGCGCAACGATCGCCACTGCTGGGCCTGCGGTGGCGATCGTTTCGCCATCCACATGTGAAATACCCCCGCCATATTATGATGGCGGTGGGTATCGCAGAGGACGCAAAGTCCGTCCGCCACTTTTCCGCCGGTCGGCAATCGTTACGATTGCCGGCCGGGCGGAGCTGGGCCACTGATATGGTCGCGGTGCCTAGCAGGCACCGCCAGCCATATCAGGATGTGGGTGGTTAAAGGCCTTTCCATGGCGGGGATTGGCTTTGGGGGCCCGTTGCGGGCTCCCCTGCACTTGGGGGGTACCCATGGTACCCCGCTGCAGTTCCCTGCACCAAGTGGCAGGCACCGCGTGGTGCCTGCCACGCGGTGCAGGGAAATGCTGTGCATGCCCTTTTACCATTGCGGACGGTGCTGCAGCCAGCAGCACCGTCCGCAATGGTAAAAGGCCAGGATGTGCCCGCCAGTATGGCAGGCGCATCCTAATTGGACCGGTGGGCCGGTGGGACCGCCGCACATCTGGCGGGCGGTCCCATCACCGTTATGATGTCCGCCCGCCATATCCGCCATATCAGCAATGTATGCAAAGGAGCTAACCACTTGATGAGATCACTCAGAAATATCAAACCTTTCCTTCCTCTAAATGATTTCAAGCAAGTGGTCCAAGCGCTTGTCTTGCCGAGGTTAGATTACGGCAGTGCTACCCTCTGTGGCCTTCCCAAATACGCCCTGGCTCCACTAAGGGCTTCACTTAACTCGGCCAGAGACGTTTTAAGGCAGGGGCAAAGTGGGCTTTGGCCCAGGGCCCCCACCTCACAAGGGGCCCCCTTGCAAAGTCCCAGCTACTAATTAATGTAAGCACAATGCATTTTGTGCTTTACCCATACTGTATTTTTCTTGAAACAACCCGTCCAGTTCAGCAGTCCTTGCCTGCTTCGGCCCCAGTCCCTCCTGGTAAAAAAATAATCTCGGGCTGAAATGTTGTTATTTTGTGGTTGAGTTGGGCATGGCATGCGCAGTAAACTTCTGAATGCATCTGATATCTGCGCATGCCCAGCTCAATCACTCGTGCCTGTTTCATTCTGAAAAGTAACTGCAGGGAAAATTTGATTTCTTTGCTGCGTTTCCTTGTGAGGCACTGTGCACCAGAACTCGTCAACTCACATCGTCACTGAAGAGGAGCTGGCTGCTGCTGCAGGCAGAGAGAGTGCACACTGATAAGTAATTATTCTCTGCGTAGTTAGGCCCAAGCCCCCCAAACAAAGGTGAGTGCAGGGGCAGTGTAGTGCTGTCTGTTTTTTTTTGCTGTTCTCCCTCAGGCCTAGTGCTTTTGAAAGGTAGTTAACTCCGTGATGGGGGAGATGCATGAATAATTACCTTGGCACCTCATCTAGACAATAAAAGGCGCACCCTTTGCCTCTTTAATTATCGTCCTGCAGATTCTCTCCGAACCTTTTAGGCAGTGGTTTTGGCCTTGACTCCATCGATCAAATAGCCCAGGGCGCAGTGACAGTATTCTAAATCCAGCAAAACTGCCAAGGTAGGCATAACGGCCCAGTTAAAGGTGTAAACTTTAAATAAACCCACCAGGGCCGGACTGGCCATAGCGGGCATTGGGCGTTTCCCCAGTGGGCCGCTAGAGTGGGGGCCGATTTTGGGCCCCTGGGGGCCGTTTTTGTTACAGGGCCGTTTTTGCAGCATAGCTGCAAAATCGGACCCTGTAACAAAATCGGCTGAAACCGGCCCCTGGGAAACAGCTCGGCCGCTCCCAGGGGGGGGGCAGCCGAGCTCTTTGCCAGGGCCAGTTTTGGTTCCCAGTCCGGCCCTGAAACCCACTATTTGTTAATTGAAACATATCTTTTGTTGCTCAAAGTATTTTCAGTTGTGGATGTATGATGCATATAAAATGAAGTTGTGGGTCAAACCCAGTTGACAAACATGATCTTGGTGGACCGTAAAGTAGGAAACGAATCTGTTAATCTATCCTTCTGTGGGCCTCTCTCTGACTATTAACAATCTAAATAACTATCTGTCTCTGTGTTATCTCATATTATAATACAATAGTGACACTTTCTTTGCTTGTTTGTAGAACTGGCCATGTTTTTTCTCACTTTCTACCAAGCCATGCTGTGTCCGTATTCCCTTGTATGTTTCTGCCTATAAGGATTTGTCAATCTGCCTGTCGGTCTGCCTGATATATTTTTTTTCTATTTGACTCTACATGTGTGTGTCGCAGACTCTCTATAGTTCATCATAGGTTTGCATATGAAGTTCTGTCATCAATCTTTTTATTATTTTTTTGGCCATGCATTCACCAATACAGTGTGCAGTCATACAGGAAAACAAGTTTCCTGATATCCACAACCATAGCGTCCTTTCTAGGGTAGCAACCTGGAAGTTTCTTTTATCAGCAGCACACATATTTTATTTTAAAAAAATAAGCAAAATCACCTAAACCCAATATTATTAGCACTCATCTGTACATACTTCGAACAGTAAATATACGTAGAAAATACTTTTAAATGTGCTCTAGAGCTTCTTTGATCCCTGGCTAATAATTAAAGTAAACAAAGGCAGAAAACAAATGTTACAAATAAATACATGCGCTTTTGGTTAAAGCCTTATTTAGTATCATGTCCGGGCATTTGCAGATTCTTAGAACAACAATAAATGAGGGTTATTTGTCTCTTGCTAAGGTGGCAACCCTAGTCCTGTCTCACTTAGGGCTGTAAATCAATTAGCCAAGAATACCAGGGAGGGACATCACAATGCTCCTGATAAAGCTACATATCAGATATTTGTTCCAGCATCATGACATGGTTTTCAATGATTTTTATGTCTGTGAGGGTAGATATATTTAAAACATTCTATCACAGCTAACATTAGACTTTATCTTAAGAATCTAGGGCTAGATGTACAAAGCCTTTTGTGGTCGCAAACGGCCCGATTTGTAGAATCAGGCCGTTTGCAAACGCAAAAAGGCATTTTCACATGTACAAACCCCAATTGCAATTCAATAACCTGTTAGTGAATCGCAATTTGGGTTTGCAAATTGGTATTTGGAAGAGGCAGGTTTAGGGCATTTGCATTTTTATGTATGAATGTGTTGGTACCGAAATGCGGTTGCAAAACATTCGCACTTTACCGCCAACTCAAAGTTGGTGCTAATCTATTTGCAAATGGGAAGGGGTCCCCAAGGGACCCCTTCCCCGTTGAGAATGGCTGAAAACATATTTTTTAAGAACAGGCAGTGGTCCCACTGCCTATTCTTAAAAAATGAAATTTAAATGTTTTGTTTTTTTCTTTTTGAACGCATCCCGTTTTCCTTTAA
Source organism: Calotriton arnoldi (assembly GCA_963921515.1). Classification (NCBI taxonomy): domain Eukaryota; kingdom Metazoa; phylum Chordata; class Amphibia; order Caudata; family Salamandridae; genus Calotriton; species Calotriton arnoldi. The sequence continues at coordinate 420,254 of CAWUFW010012266.1, read as the reverse complement.
GAAAAATGGGCTGTGTTTACAAAAAAATGCTTTATGTAAAAGCGATCACAGACATGGTGGCCTGCTGACGTCAGCAGGCCACCATTCCTCTGATGGCAGTGAATCATAGTGGGTCGCAATTTGGGACTTACCTCATTATTATTCATAGGGTAGGTCTATTTAAGTCCCACTACTAATCACTATTTTAGAAATAGGGCTGGCTAGGCAAAGCTTCAAACACTAAATGCCTGTTGTCAACTGGTATGTTATCACGATTGGTTAAAGCGTCCATTCCTGAAATCGCAATACATCCTCTGAAGGGGTAATGCAACAAGCATAAGTACAATACACGCAGAAAATGGAAAGTCATTGCTTCTTACCCTTTCAGAGTTGATAAAAAATTAATCCTGACAAGTTGTGTGCCAGTAATGCCAGATATTTCATATGCGTCTGTGAAGTTGCCTGGTATTTCTCAGATATCAGATAAGCGAAGCAACATTCTCACTGTGCCCCAGCCTTCATCATCGGACTGTGAACTGATAGTTTCCCACACCAGCAGGCTCAAGTCCTCTGAATAAGCTTTAGGTTTTTTATGGTTCCTGTAATTTTTACCTAATCCAATGAAAATGTCTAAATATTCCCATTTGTTAAAAAAGTTTAATTTTGATATTCTGTTCTGCTAGAAATGGTATTTAAAAACAAATGACATTTTACACTGTCCGCCAGTGTATTACAAACGTCTTATGCTCGATGTGAGGCCAACTTTACTATATGTTTGAACACTTACTTAGAGCCCCGTTACAAATAACTGATGCTGGGATGTTAATTCTGCACCTCAAGAGATATAGATACCAGGGTCATGCTAACTGTGAAGGTGTGGAATTAATGGTGATTCCAGGTAGAAGCCTGATTAATGAGGAATTACTGGGGGAAATTTGTAATTCTGGGTTTGATTCCCACAGTAATTCCTCATCCTCCCTCCACCCCATAGCCCCAGCTATTTTGGCTGCTTCGTGCAGCCAAAATCTTCAGGGGAAACATGACAGAGTTTCCACAGACTATGTAACACCTAATGAGAATTCCAGATGTGGCCAGTAACAGTTACCAGCCCCATTTGGAATTTTGAAACAACTTCAGTGCATCAAATGGAAATATGAAAATGTAGGTTCTTATTATCCCGGAGTATCTGTTTGCTCCTGAGATGTAAATGTGCTCTCCCATTAAGAGTATTGGCAGTCTGCTGAGGAGCATAGGAACTCTCCCTTTTATATTAAAGAAGTGCAGGGACTCAGTACCTGACAGTATCTGCACTCATAATGAGGCCCGAAACATTGACATACTTAGAAGTGGAACTGTAATCTAAATCTGTACAGAGATACCACATCTGTGTCACTGGGACAAAAGATGCCCACTCCTTGGCTTTTCTATTAAGTTAATCCATGGAAAGTTAGATACGTTTGATGTGTAGGTGTTTGTGTGTGTCGAGAGAGAGAGTAAAACATAATTACACTGCTGTTGTGGTCCAGCTAATGCAAACATGTGAAACCTCTCAATTCGGCCAGTTATGGCATGCAGTACATACAATGCACAGCATAAAGTGCATTTAAAAGCATTTTCTTTACATATCTCAGTTGCCAGTAAATGGTCATATTTCAGCTAAGGGTGCTCCATTTTTTATTACACTAAGGGGTCGATTCCGATTCGGGCCGGAAATTTCTCCGACCGAGCCGGACCCGGAGAGATTTCCGACCGAATCGGACCCGTGCAGTCCGACCGAACGAGTACGATGCGTCCGTATGTTATCGGACTCGAGTCGGTCGGACTCCCATTGAAGTCAATGGGAGCCGGTCGTACAACGCGTACGCGGGCTCCCATTGACTCAATGGGTGTGAGTCGGACAAGGGCGCCCCCTACAGCGGGTACGCGGCGAAGCGATTTGCGCCGTACACGCACAGGTAGGGGGACCCATGGGTCCCCCCTGTGTGCGACTCGCGCGGCTACGCGTACAGGGGGTCCGACACGGATCCCCGAAGTACGGCTCCGACAGCTCTTACGAGCCGGAGTGCGCGGCTCGGTCGGACTGCTCGCGGCGCGCATCGTACTTACCCGGCCGGGAAACGTCTCCATTGCGCGGTGCGAGTCGAGTCCGAGCGAGTCGGTCGGAGCGGTTCGAGCCAGGGAGCGAGTCGGTCGGAGCGGTCGGGACGCCCGGACGAGTCGGTCGGCGATTTCGCATCGTACTCGCTCGGCCGGACCCGCGTACGGTTCGGTCGGGAAACAGGGCTCCGAATCGGATCCGGTAAAGCCGAATCCGATTCGGAGCCCTACCGGCCGAGATCGGAATCGGCCCCTCAGAGTGAATAATGTAAGATTATTCATTATTAGTGTAATAAAACTTTGACAGTAAACAAAGAGTGGAGCCCTAACTGAGGTCCATAAGATCGAGCTGCCACTGTGTTCCTGGCACTGATTTTGCCACCTCTGAGGCCAGGGATCGCAAAGCCAGTACCAGGGACAACAAAGGGCAAGCCAGGGGCCAGAGCTGCCACCCCTGGCGACTCCTAAATGATGTCCCTGGTGTACAAATCATATATTATTGATCCTAAATGATGTACTAATTTATTCCTCTTAAGCACATAATTGAAATATTGATAGACACTGTATTTACCAAGTACATGAGAAATCTAAAGGACATGCTTTGCATAATTTATTAGCTAGTTGAGTTGCCTGTATTTAAGTTTTCTTTTGTTTTATGTTACAATACATAGCTAATTTGGAAATTCCACTCCTATTAGAAATTGACTCACTGTGAATATTTAGATGATGTGTCCAGAATAAATGTATCCATACTAATATGTATGCAAATATAATTTGAAATGAATCATAAACCTACCCTGTCATCATTTGAAAAATTATAGTTGCCCAAAAACAAATTAAGTCCCACAAAGGAAAGTGATACCTTTCAATTGCTCTCTAAGTAAAAGAAATGTGAGTAATGTTCATGCAGTTACACTTGTAACTGAATGCTAGTTACTTTGTTCCCCAACCTCCCACCACCTTGCTGATAGAGATGGTAAATTTGAAATATACATATTTCATACCTTGGTCTAGTAGGTCCAGAATGTTTGATCATGCTTCTGGATTTCCTGAACATATTTGTATGCCCCACATCATAGTCTGCAATAGTGTGTTGAACAAATGGTTACCAATATAAATAACAAACAACAATGTACTGTTTTCTTACTTCCTCAGCTCGAGAGCACATATGTTATTGAATCTTTATATAATCTGATAAGTTGCTCACTGCACAAAATGAGGCGATCATATGTAAGTGGAGCTACGAAAAGGAAAAAAAAATCTGAAGTAAAACAGAAGCTTGCAAAGCTTCAAAAAGTAACTTCATTTTTTCCGGTACAATCGAAATGTTGTACTGATAATGCGGTGCAGTCACAGTATGAAGGAGATGATCTTGTTGCTAATGAGCCAGTAAGAGAATATACTGAGGATGTATCTGCTTCCACTTCCTCAAACATTATAGATTTACAAACTATTCCTGGAAATGCTTCTCAAAGTATGATAACAGATGACAGCCAATGTTCACAAATTCCACAACTAACAGCAGTGAGCTACGCAACAGATCCTGCCTTATGGAATCCTATCACACACGAAACACGATCGTATTGGGTTCAAAGAGGGCCTTCAACCTGTCAAAATCGAAATAGTGATTTTTCCAGCTCTGCTCGTGTTTATCAAATTGTAGAAAAGAATCACAAGCGGAGTTTATCAAATGCTGCTTTCAAGCAGCAACTGCAAAATGGGGAATTTGTAAGTCGTACATGGCTATTATATTCTCCTTCACAAGGAACAGTGTACTGTTTTGCTTGTCGTTTGTTTTCTAGCACAGATTCTGTCTTCAGTAGATCTGGTTTTAATGACTGGAAGCATGCAGCCCGTCGTATTTCTCAACATGAAGCTTGTCCTGAGCATCAAAAATGCATGTTAGTATACACCACCTGTCAAAAAGAAGCTGGTAAAATTGATTTTGAATTAGAAGAACAGATAAAACATGAACAAATATACTGGCAGGGTGTGCTGAAAAGAATTGTAGCAGTTGTTAAATTTTTAGCAGCAAGAGTTATGGTATTCAGAGGAGAAAACCAGATGATAGGATCACTGCACAATGGAAATTATTTGGGGATTTTAGAACTTCTAAGCCAATTTGACCCGTTTCTTGAAGAGCACATCAGGAAATATGGAAATGCTGGAAAGGGCGATCCCTCAAACCTATCAGCAACAATTTGTGAAGAATTTATCACATTAATGAGCAAGAGAGTTTTCTCTGCAATAATATCAGAAATAAAAGAAGCAAAATATTATTCTCTCAGTGTAGACTCCACTCCAGATGTGTGTCACATCGATCAGTTGACATTCACAGTGAGGTATGTAAAGGGTGACGTACGAAAGGAGCGTTTTTGGAATTTATCTCCATTCATGGTCATGGGGCAGAGTATCTTGCTGATGTTGTAGTGAAATTCCTAGAGCGGGCCGGTATTCCATTATCAGATTGTCATGGTCAGTCATATGATAATGCATCCAATATGTCTGGTCAGTATTCGGGCTTACAGGCAAGACTGAAAGAGATCAACGAATTTGCTGTTTATGTGCCATGTGCTGGCCATTCTTTGAACCTGGTGGATATAAAAGCTGCTGAGTGCAGCATGCAGGTTGTTTCTTTTTTTGACTTTGTTCAAAATTTGTACACCTTTTTTGCTGCTTCTACTCATCGTTGGGATGTGCTACTTCATTCTGTAGGCCCAGATCACAAGGTTGTAAAACGCTTGTCTGATACTCGATGGTCAGCTCATGCAGATGCCCTCAATGCATTGTGTGGTGGCTATGAAAGAATTAAAGCTGCTCTTGATTCACTGACAAATGATCACGTTCAGTCAAAAGATACAATGCATGATGCACTTAGTCTCCTTAAAAAAATGGACAAACTGGAAACCATTTTTTTGACCATTCTCTGGAATGACATACTGATGCGTTTCAACGAAACTGGCAAGCTGTACAAAAAGAAGATGTTAACCTATCTGTTGCAGTCAACATTATCCAATCTTTGAAGTCTTATGTCCAAGAGTTGAGAGACCAATTTGATGACTATGAATGCAAGGCAAAGGCAAAAGCTCCTGATACTCATTACAGAGATTTTGGAAAGCGTACAAAACAACAAAGCAGTAGACAAACTCGGTTTGAAGGACCCTCTAGTGACACCGTACTTGAAGGGCGGAACAAATTTAAGGTAGAAGCATACTTACCGATCATGGACGCTCTGATTGATGGTTTAACATGGCGAAGTGAAGCATATAGAGACCTAAATAATCGGTTTGGCTTCTTTATAGAATTAAAAAACATGAACACCAAAGAAATCGAAGGGAGGTGTGAAAAGCTTGCCTCTTTGTACTATAAAGACCTGAACAAATCTGATCTCATCAAGGAATGCCAGCAGTTCAAACATTATCCTGTACACAAAAATGAAACAATTTCAATGTCTTGTCTTTAAAGGAAAATAAAATCTGATAAACTAGAGAACACTTTCCCTAACATTGAAATTGCACTGCGAATATTCTTGTCGATGATGGTCACAAACTGTAGTGGTGAAAGGTCCTTTTCAAAGTTGAAGCTCATAAAAAATGAGCTACGTAATCGAATGCTACAAGCCAGACTCATTTCTCTGGCTCTGCTGAGTATTGAGTCAGAAATGCTCCAAGAAATAGAATTTGCTGATCTGGTTAATGAGTTTGCTGCTAGCAAATCCAGAAAGAGATGCATACTTTAAGTAGTGTCTTACAGGTGCCAAATATTGTACAGAGATGCTCCAAGGTTCTACGTAGAAGCTTTATTTTGCAGAAACACATAGTGACATTTTTGGTATTCATTGAATCTAAGTAAGTATTCATAGAAACACATTTACTTTCCTTTTTCTAAAAATCTGCATTAAGATGTTTAACTTCTACTACCTAACCTGCAATTAAAATACCCCTAGATGCTCTGGAATCACAGCACATTGTGCACTTATAGCATTTGACATTATATGACAAGAAAAACTGACAAATGGGAAGAAGACCCAAGAACAAAATCACTTTGAATAATGTTCACGAGAAAATGCCAAAACCGTATTCTATGTGACAAAAAGCATTGTCAAAATTCAAGCCAACAGCATAGAGTTCTTGTATTCAATCTTGCCTATTTCATCCTTCTCCAAACTATAAAACAACCAAAGAGGGCCTGACCGTTCAGGAAAACAGCATGGATGCCTTGCAGGCATCTCCAAGACTGATTTGACCTGAAAAATGGTAAATCATAAATAGGGTCCATCTGAGCATCATAAAATTATTGTCAGCAGTTCACAAAGGCCTAAGACTTTCTATGGTCTATAAGTTTCTACTTATCATTGAAACTTAATTCAAGCCTTTGATACAGGCAGCAAACATGCCTTCAACAAAACTTCCAAACCCAGCAGCATTTATGTTCAATTCCTCAAAATTAAAATAGAACTCCTTAACACAATTACTGCACAGGTCAGGTGTAGATAACAAGATTTGCAGAGAAACAAGATGAGGTCCAACAAGGATAATTGCTCAATCATGTTCTGTTTAACCTATGCACCATGATGTATATGATATCATCCAAACAACCACCTATTGCACAGAACACATTGAAGAAGGTTGAACGCCAATGCTTTTCTGTATTTATTACTGTTTTCTGTCAGCCCATGCAATAAAGTTCGTCCCAGAATCAACATTGTTAATGCCTTAAACAATTTGAAATTCACCAGTAAAATGTTAAAGGTGATGTTCTGAGCATGTCTGAGGAAAGAAAGAACCAATGTTAACAATAGAAAGAAGGTAAGAAGAACAGCACTGAAAATAGTAAATGCATAGAAAGTTCTATACCTCAGGCTGAAATGAATGAAAAATAATATCATGAAACAAGACATTGATTGAAATCTAGACAGGTGGATACAGAATTTTGCTAGAAAATGGGACAACATCACTCTGGCCTACTTCAATAATGTTATATGTGATACTTAGAGTGACTTAGATACCCAACAGGAGAGAGTGGCCTAGCACAACCAGGGGGCCCCACTGATCTTCATTTATCTTCAGGTGTGGATTCAAGTAACATAATCACTATAAAATGTAATGTAAGTAATTACAGCTCATTTTTCTTCTTTCTTTTACTGTTTCATACATTTTGAATGTATCATTAAATATTGCGTGACATAACAAGGGTGTGAATGAACGTAAAATGGACCGTGAATTCAAAGTTATTGCGAACAGGGGCCCCCAAAATATGTTTGGCCCAGGGCCCCCAAAATCCTTAAGATGTCCCTGAACTCGGCTGCTAGACTGGTTACAGATACCAAGCTAAAAGATCATATTTCCCCAGTCCTAAAATCCCTCAATTGGTTGCCTTTCGAAGCACGAATTCAACTAAAGATTGCTGTTCTTACACACAAAGCCCTTCACCTTAACACTCCTACGTACCTTGCGCAAAAACTTAAACTATCCTGTGGCGTAAGAGCTTCAAGAAGTGCCTCTACCCTCCTCCTGAAACCACTCATCCTTAATAAAAAGAGAAGTTGTTACCGAGCCTTCTCCGGAGCTGCCCCTAAGATTTGGAACTCTCTTCCACCAGAAGTTCGCAGAATCTCCTCATTGACGGCATTCAAAGTGGAAGCCAAAAGATTCCTAATGAACAAATTTGTACCCTAATATGGTTAGACTCATGGGCCCGTTGTCATTGCTCCTGCTGCCTCTGTTCTTACATTTAATACAGCTCCCCCTTATTGTACACTGTGTCTCACCCTTGCTGCACGCCTACACCTGTTATTGTATTACCCTCCTAGTTTTATTTTGCACTGTATTTTCTTTACCTCCCTTCCTCTTATGGATATTGTTCTAGATATTGCTTTTGTCCTTCCTCCCATCATATTGTAAAGCGCTCTGTTATCCTTCGGGATCTTGTTCGCGCTATATAAAACTTTATAAATAAATAAATAAATAAATAAATAAATAATGAGCCCCTAAGTTTGCAACTGCATGCAAACAAAGAGGATTAGAAATAAACTGCTCAAAGACCAAGTTCATGGTTTTTAACCCGTATAAGTCTACAAAGAATAAGCTGAGGCTAGACACCGAAAGGTTAGACCAGGTTAAGGTATTTGACTACTTGGGGGTTAGAGTAAGTGAGAACCTGTCTTGGATTCCCCAAATACAAAAGAGTGTACTATCTCTGCAACATGTAGATTATGCTATAATTAAGAAAGCCAAAGGTTCCCCTTTCCGTCCAATTTCTCCAATTTAGAAATACATCGGGCGAAGGGAAAGGGTGCAGCTTTATCCGCGGCAGAACTGTAGGGGACGGAACAATTAAACCAATTAAAAGTTTCAGAAAACACATTTTTACAAGCCGCTTTAAACCTTCCAAGGAATACTCCATTAATACCACTGGGCTTAGACCTTGGTCTAAGGTCTATTGCCCATTCTGCTGTCCTGAAGGTGCTTCTGTTCTGCATTAGACTCTGGACCAGCAAGACGCAGATTCCGGTTAAGGAGGCAACGGAGGAGGTTTTAACCTTTCATAGTCAAACTGGGCGCCTGGTATGGTTTAAAAAAGTAAAGGGTTGGCTCTATAAACTGGGACTGGGTTTTATGTGGGAAGATCCGAAATCTATCACTAAAAATGGAGTCTCTTTTAAAAAAGAGATTTTGGGAGTTTGTTGATTCCTCATGTATTGAAGCTAGGATCACCGGTTCCCTAACAACGTGTTTTCTAGATATTAAAAGTTGTTTTAAGCTTGAATCTTATATGGATGAAATTGAACTCCCTCAAGCACGTGCACTTTATATACAGTTCAGAATCGGGGCTCTTCCATTAAACGCGCTGAGAAGCAACTGGAAGAATGCATCTGTAAATTCGCTTTGCCCCCTATGTAATGATAGCCCTGAAACACTAGAGCATTTTATATTTTTCTGTCCGTTTTATGCAAAATTGAGGAAAACCTGGATTATTCCAGCTTGTCATGTGTTATCTTTCTCACGTCCTAAAGAAGCACTGCGTGTCTTCACATCAGCTACTACTAGTTGGCTTGTTTTTACACTATCTAGATACTTGATGTATGCATGGTGGAGAAGATCTAGATTCGGATAGAGTGCAGGCCATGAAATCGGGGCTAATACTGGGAAAGGAAGAAGTTAGGCCAACTGACTGTTTATTAGAAATAAATCTTGTGGCCGTTAATAAACCCATATTATAGGTTTTAAAGAATTGATAGATTCTTATTATATTCTTATTGTTACACTTGCACAGAGTATTGATTGATAACCTCTTTTTTATCTTAATCTTAACGTTTTAAGCTAATTTGAACTGTATTCATATAAGTGATAAGTTGTAGTTTTTATTCTTTTTTAAACGCTTGCGATGTGTGTTTATGAATTTATATGTCTAATGGAACATTTTTAATGAAATGTTTGTTTTCATGAATGATCATGTTATTGATCGAAAGAAACTACTACTATAAGTAATGAAATATACAACTTAACCTATAAAGAAAGTAAATAACTCTGATTTTTTAAATGTATTAAAAGTACAAAACCTAACTAACAAATACTTTTCTCTTTACAGCTGCTACAAAATTCTACTAAACATCAACATAAACCACTTCATCAAACACAAATAGTAAGTAAATATTTTATATTCAATAAATGCTTTACGCTAAATACTATTGAGCACAAACATCAAGATTATTACCTGTCGCAAACGAACAGATTTTAAGTATAACCTCATTTATGACCGATAAAAGTACTTTTAAAATAAATGCATTCAAGACGCAATTGCAAGATAGATACTGTCAAACTGCAAATCGTTTCCAGTTCTTTCCTATAGCCCTCTACATCGTTAGCAATAATTAATAAAATTTTGTACTCCTTACTAAATATTGTGTATAACTATCAATTTATTTAGCTATTCCTAAATGCATCTCAAATTACGACTCTTAAACAGCAATTCCTTAAAAAAGCTATTTAAGATTCGCAATTCAATACATGTGTTCATAAATTTCAACAAAAAATTAATAAACTAAAATAATTACCTTCTCTCTTTAATTTCACAGCTTAAACTTCACTTCCATTGCACTGAAAAAGGTGACAATAAACAACTTGGAGGAAAACTACGAAATCTACATTAAAGAAAAACATCAAACTAAGGGGCCGATTACGAGGGCGGGAGGACCGCCACTGCCAGCCGTGCGGTGGCGGTCCTTCCACCATCGGACCGCGATTTTCCCCCCGCCAGATTACAATGGCGGGGCGATCCAGACTGCGACCGCGGTGGACGCAAAGACCGTCCGCCACGGAACCGCCACAGGCAATCGTTCCGATTGCCTGGCGGAGCGGTCTGCATCAATAAAATGGTGGCGGTGCCTAGCAGGCACCATCCTCCAAATTAGGATGCTGTCTTCCGCCAGCCTTTCCGTGGTGGGTAAACCGCCATTGAAAGGCTGGCAGAGATTGGTTTCGGGGGCCCGTTGCGGGGGTGGTGTTTGTGCACTGGGGGGGTACCCATGGTACCCCCCTACATTTCACTGCACCAAGTGGAAGGCACAGTGTGGTGCCTGCCACATAGTGCAGTGAAATGCACAACATGCATATTTGACATCGCGGCGGGTGCTGCTGTCAGCAGCACCCGCCGCAATGTTAAAATGCAAGATGTGACCGCCATGGTGGGGGTCGCATCCTAATTTGGTGTGCAGAACCACCGCATGTATTGCAAACGGTCCCAGTCACCACCACGATGGCGGACGGACTCCAGTCCGTTCGCCATCGTAATGACCCCCTAAGTAAGTATATAAGGGAACTAATAGATAAGATACAATAAGAAATGACAAATTAAATAAATAAACATGTGTAACTAATAAATACTTTTTTCTTCACAGCTTTTACAAACTGCACCTACAAAGAACATCCACAAAATTAAATTCATCAACTATAATTAGTAAGTATTATTTGTTTCACTACTAAATAAAAAACGATACAAATAAATTAAAAACATGTCACATTTTACTTTCGTACCAACAGAAAACAGAACAGTGAAAAACAACGAGCATCAAATAATCCCATCAACAAAAGTCAAACAACACTAATGTAAGTATTTTTTCTATATTATTAATAATACTAGCATATTTATTATTCACAATAGCATATTTAATAAACACATATGTACATATCTTCACAGATATACCCCAAAAATGGCAGAAGGAGCTAAGTTTATTACATCTCAAAAGGGGAAACTAATGGTTTGCTACATGGGTTACACTTACACCCAAGAAAAAGTCATAGAAAATAAAACTCATTGGAAATGTAGCAAATATTATTCCAGTGCCTGTTATGGGAGAGGTACTACAATAGATATGAATGTTGTGAATTTTAGAGAACACAACCATCCCCCCAATGTGACTGAAGTGGAAGTAAGAGATGCCCTAGAGACAATAAGGGAAGCAGGCACAAGTTCCCACCAGATAAGTACTCAAATACTGAAACATGTTTTAACCAGAGTACCAGAACATGTCACAGGACAACTACCTTCCATCCCCAATTTAAAAAGATTAATAGCGAAAAATAAGAGAGCTTTAGATCAAACCCCACCTGTCCCCCAAACTTTTGGAGAAATCCAAATGCTCCCAGAATACATCATCACCCACAAAGAAGAAAAATTCTTGCTTTATGGCAACAAAAGTCATGACAAAAGAATTATTATGTTTGCAACTAATACTAATTTGCTAAAACCTAAAAACTGCGAAACGTGGATTATGGATGGGACCTTTAAAGTTTGTCCCAAACCATTTTATCAGCTTTATACAATTCATGGAGAATTTGAAGAGACAAATGTCCCATTCATTTACGCATTGCTGCCTAATAAACATACCACCACCCATGTTGAAGTACTAACTATAATAAAACAATTCACAGAAAATTACTATCCCCAAAGAATAATAATAGATTTTGAAAAAGCAATGATTCAAGCAATACTCAAACTATACCCAAGCACTGCAATACAAGGTTGCTACTACCATTTTAATCAAAGCATATGGAGGCACCTTCAAAAATCCTTTTTAAGCATAGAATATTCAACTAACAGCAACTTTGCCTACCAAATAAAAAAATAAATAGCACTGGCCTATGTACCAACTACTGAAGTAGCCAATCACTACAACTTACTAATAGAAAGTCCTCTCTATCAAGCCAATGAAACAAAATTAAGTCCCTTCCTCGACTACTTTGAAGACACCTGGGTAGGAAGGTTACATAGGTCAGAGCAAGGTGGAAGGTGTACGCCAGTACTGTGGCTCAAAAAGCCAAGACAAACAACGCAGTGGAAGGATGGCATAATGCCTTCCAAGCCACAATAGGAAGAGGACAACCAACATTACACAAACTTATTGAAGCTATTAAAAAAGAACAAAGCTACCAAGAGCTCAGACTAGAGCAATCTCAAAGCAAAATAGGACCTAAACTAAGCAAACAAACAAAAACTATGTATGAATACCTCCAACATAAAACTAGGATGTATCCAAATACCCAAGGTCTAGAATATCTAGACATGATTGCAAAATCAATTCTTTAAAGTAAACCAAATAGCAAACATTTTAAAAATAGAAAACATAAAAACAAAGTATTTCTCTTTTTTTTAATTAATAAATATAATTGTCATAAAATTTAAAATATAACACAGAATTATGACATAATATAAATATTTAAAAAAGAGAATGAAAAATAAACATTTCCCACCCATAGTAATAAAAAAATAATTACTTACAATTATGTAGCTGTAGAATATCCTCAAACGATAAAATCCACATCAAACCAAGCAAAAATTAATCCATTGAATAAGGAAACCCCAAACAAATGTAAAAATACAACTGTAGAAAAAAGAATCCAATGCCGCAATCCTCTCAATAACGAAACCCTCAAAAACCCGAAAATAGTTTATAAAAAAAACGCTCCAACAACCCGGGAAAAAAAGAGAATGTATAGTAACTTGTTATCAAACAAGAAACAACATTGTCCTTTATTTAAAAAAAAAAAAAAACTAAAACGTGTGAGCAACTCAATCCGTTCACCAAAGCCAGTGCCTGTAAATAAAAAATAAACAACACCCACCCACAACAGAAATACAAACTCACAAGAACTAATATCAACATTAAGGGGGTCATTATGATGTCGGGCGGATCGCCGCCGCCCGTATGGCGGTGGCGATCCGCCTGCCATTTTCGTCCGCCCGCCTGACATTTCCCCCCGCCATATTACGATGGCGGTGGGGACCCAGGCGGACGGAAAGACCGCCCGCCAGTTTTCCGCCGGCCTGCAATATGGTGGCGGTGCCTTGCAGGCACCGCCATCCATATTACGATGATGGCGGTCTCATGCCTTTCCATGGCGGAGACTCTGCCATGGAAAGGCTTCCGGAGAATGCCTTTGGGGGCCCGTTGCGGGCCCCCAGGTGGTTGGGGGGGGTGGGTGGCTGCACTTGGGGGGTACCCATGGTACCCCCCGACATTTGCATGCACAAGGTGGCAGGCACCGCGCGGTGCCTGTCACGTTGTGCATGCAAATGCACAACATGCCCTTTTAACATTGTGGCGGGTGCTGAATACAGCACCGCCCGCCACAATGTTAAATATTCAGGATGCGACCGCCATGGTGGCGGTCGCATCCTAATAGGCACGGCAGGACCGCCGCACCTCTTGCGGGCGGTCCCTTTTTCCGTAGCAATGGCGGGTGGACTTTGTCCGCCCGCCATCGTAATGACCCCCTAAATATCCAAAAACACATGAAATGAACACATAAGTAAAACTACATAACGTTGTAATTATATCCGACACTAAGTGAAACACATAAAACACTAAACTACCAAAACAACACCTAACTACACCGAAAACGATCAAATAACGCCCTAACAAATATATTTACACTACTACTATCTTACCCCTACCTTAAAACTAACTTAATGAGTCACGCGAGCGCACAAATCAAAACTGCCGCCACGGAGTGAGCTCTGCGATTTCGGCCTGTTTTACACCGAAAATTATAGCCAAAAGGGCTATTTTCAATTAAATAATGGTACCTGGAGACTTTTAACACCATCAGCATCCGTTGGAGGCGTTTTTTGTTGAGGTTGAGGGTGATTTTTGGAGAAGCTCCTACTTCTACTCAGGTATTGCTGATTTTCTCTGTCAGGAGGGCGGACCCACAGGCAGGAAAGGGCGCGGCTGTGGCCTGGATACTCCCTCAGCTGGTTTTAGCTGCTGCACAGAGCTATATTATACTGCATTATTTCTAAGGGCTTGGAAACTTTAAATTGAACAGATTACTGCCTTAAATAATTAACATGTTACTATGGAGGGAAAAAATACTCCTTTGGCTCTTAACAAACGTAAAACAAATACTACTTCACCTCCACCAGTCAAGTCTAAAATTGTAGACTCTTGTGAACCTTCCTTAACTGATTTGTTTGATGAAATGCAGGCTATTCGTACTAACACAGACACTATTGCATCAGAATTGAAGAATTTGTGCAAAGATATGGCAAGTATTTCAATGAACGTTTCTGACAATACAATTAAAATTCAAGACAACAAAACCAAATTAGATGCTCTTATTCCTGTTGCAGCGAAAATAGAACCAATGAATAAATTATTGCTTGATTTGGAAAATCGTAATCGGCAGTACATTTAAGAATTTTCAATTTGCCAGAACATGTGGAAGGTAATGACTGTAGAAGGTAGTTAGAAAACCTATTGCCTGATCTTTTACGGCTAAAATTTACGGATAAATTTGAGATCGACAAAGCTCATAGAATTCCTTCACATAGAAGTCCGGGTCAAACTAAACCTCGTCAAATGATATTCAAGGTGTTGCGTCATCACCATCTTGTATTAATACGGAAAGCGTCAAGAGAAATTCCATCTTTGATAGTCAACGGTAATAAAAATTTTATTCATCAAGACTTCGCTAAGGAAACTGTAAAAATCCGTAAGGAATTTACTGATCTTCGTCCAAGATTGAGAAGCTGTTTATTCAAATATGGACTTTTCGATCCGTCTACTATGAGAATATAGAAAGATGGCTTCTCGAAGTACTTTCAACGTCCGGATGACCTTCGTCTATAGTTAGACCAACATTCGCCGCTCTCCATGGAGACTAATGAAAATGTTACTTGAAATACTAGATTACTATGCATTTATAGTTAGCCTAAATTGATGTAATTCTTTATTGGGCTCGTTTCGAGTGGTTATTTTTGTTATGCGTGTGTGAGATTCAAGAATTCTATTTTTGTCTATATGTTGTCTTTGTTATATGTTGGTCTGTTTTTTTCCATTCTTTTTCTTTCTTTCTGTTTCTACAGAACTACGTATATTTTGTCATTTCTTTTAATTCTTTATTTTCTTCTCTACTTAGGGGCTGATTACGATAGCGGAAGGATCGTCACCGCCAGCCTGGCGATCCTTCCGTCAATTGACAGCAATTTTCCCACCGCCGAATTACGATGGCAGTGGGAATCGCTTTAGCACCGCAGCGGTCGCAAAGACCGTCCACCACGGAACCGCCACAGGCAATCGTTACGATTGCCTGGCGGAGCGGTCAGAATGCTTAAAATGGTGGCGGAGCCTAGCAGGCTCCGTCCGCCAAATTACGATGCTGGCGGAAGCCAGCCTTTCCGTGGCGGGTAAACTGCCATTGAAAGGCTGGCGGGGATTGGTTTCGGGGGCCCGTTGCGGGCCCACCTTGTGTTGGGGGAGGTGTATGTGCACTGGGTGGGTACCCATGGTACCCCCCTGCATTTCAGTGCACTAAGTGGCAGGCACCGTGTGGTGCCTGCCACGTAGTGCAGTGAAATGCACAACAAGCATTTTCAACATTGCGGCGGGTGCTGCTGTCAGCAGCAACCACAGCAATGTTAAAATGCAAGATGCGTCCGCCACGGTGGCGGTCACATCATAATTTGATGTGCGGAACCGCCACATGTATTGCGGACGGTCCCGGTTACCACCACGATGGCGGACGGACTCCAGTCCGTCCGCCATCGTAATCGGCCCCTTAATTTCTTTCAATGATGTCTAATATTCATGGTATTAAACTTGTGTCTTTTAATGTTAAAGGTTTACGGCATCCTGTTAAGCGTACTAAAGTTTTGGATTACCTGCTAGACATAAGGCTGATATTTGTTTATTACAGGAAACTCATGTTGATGACACTATTCTAGCGTACATGAACAAAAAATGGGTGGGTAATAAGGTTTCTTCACCTGCTCTCAATAAGAAAAATGGAGTTGCTATCTTATTTGCAAAAAAATTAAATCTTCAAATATTACATAAGTATTCCGATTCTAATGGTCGTTTTCTCATAACTAAAATTAAAATTGATGACATGGTCCTACACTTGATTAATATATATGGTCCTACGAAGGATGACCCTGAGTTTTGGTCTCTTTTTACTTCAGAAGTCTTAAAATTGGGTAATGTTCCACTTATTAATGGAGGTGATTTCAATCTTATAAGTGATCCTTTATTAGATAGATGTTCTCAAATTAAATATCGTCCTCCAAAAGCTTTTTTTGTTCTTAAATCTTTTTTTAAATCAACTAAATTAGGGGATATCTGGCGTTTACATCACCCAACAGACAAACAATTCACTTTTTTTCCAATCCTCATAACTCATATTCTAGACTAGATTTTTTATTCATATCCCGTCATTTAGTTCCTTCCATTTCTGAACAAACTATCCAAAATATTTATATTTCGGATCATGCGCTTGTCTCATGCATTTTACATCCTACTGTATCTCAACAGTCTCGAGGAAGATGGCGCATGAACACAAACAATGTTCTTAATAACGACAAAAACCCCAAAATGTTATCATCAATTCATGAATATTTGGGGGCCGATTCCGATTCGGGCCGGAAAACGTACCGACCGACTCAATATGGGAATTTAATCCGACCGACTCGGACCGGCGCCGCACGACCCGGGTAGTACGATGAAATAAATGTGAAATCCGACCGACTCGGACGGAATACAAAACGACCGACCGAGCCGGACGGAAACAAGCCATCCGGCCGGGAAATCACGCGAAACGAACCGACCGACACGCACTCGGATTGAACCCGAACGAAACGTACCCGCGAACTCCGACCCGCGTAGTATGATGCTGTGCGTGCAAAACACGACCGACTCGGCCGGAGCACAAGCCGTACGAACGACACGCATACAAAACCCAGCCGAAGCAACCCAATACTCCGCGACCGACTCGTACGCCGCATATGAAACCTAGCTGACACACAGCGGGAACGAGTCGGACAAGATCGCACCAGACAACTGCAGCGTCCTACTCGGACACAAGAACGACTCGTACATGCACCAAAAACACCAAGGAAAAATTTGAAAAAAAAGGGCCAAACAAGCAACCACTAGGCCAATAAATACAGGGAGGGGAAAAAAAATGGAACAAGGACACACCTCCAACTCCACCTATATAAAGGCCACAAATCCCTACCATGATCCTTTGCAAATTCCACTGACCTGCCAGACAGAACACCATCACACAGCAACCACAGACACACTCACAGCTCATACATCACACAAGCCACACACCATTACCACACCTACAAATAGCACCCTCACACACACCCAGCTAAACCTACACTCACACACCCCCACCTGCACACACACACACATCAATCACCACCACCACCCATCACCATGCCCCCAAAGAAGAACCATAAGTTCCTAGATTGTGAATTGGAAGTCCTGGTAGACGAGATACTCAGGGTAGAGCCACAGTTGTTTGGTACATTGGTACAACAGACCCCCATGTCGCAGAAAACCAAGATGTGGGCGAGGATTGTCGACAGGGTGAACGCACAATCACCATGTTTGCGCACAAAGGAAGACATCCAGAACAGGTGGTATGATGTGCGCAGGAGGGTCCGGGACCTACTCAAAAAGGACTACCTCCTCAGCCAGCACACCGGCAGTGGCCCTCCTGCAAAACCAGTATACCTCAGGCCCTGGGAGGAGAAGGTGCGGGCCATCCTACCACCAGTGAGCGTATACGGACTAACAGACATCCCAGAGCCTGGTGAGTACACAACTAATATACACAATATGGTGTGACAATACACACACAGCACTCTCAAAGGGATAGGCAAACCATGCACCCTTAGCAAATACACAGCAACCAAAACATATTCATCCCAAGATGTGAATGCTAGTCAGACAAACACAATACCTGCCATCTCATAGTGATATGTAACTGTGTCATGAGATCTACAAACCTAACAACAAATACAGCAAGGCAGTGGCACAAATAGAAACAACAAACACTCCCAGATATTTACCCACCACTAGAACACCACCTCACAGGGAAGCTCACTCAAAGGAAGGAATTCTGTGTATGCTGGTCAAGTCAGTGTAGCCAATAGCATGATGGGAGTGGTAGTCACAGATATTGGTCACACCCACAATTGGCCCATCAACACCACTCTGAACCATGCTCACATCACAGGGACTGGATAAGGATTCACAAGATGGCTGACACTGGGTACTGCTGTGGGGAGCACAAGGCCCTGCTGGGAACTGTGAATGAATGAATGAATGAATGAATGAATGAATGAATGAATGAAACAGAATTTGTAAAGCGCCTGGTTACCCAAGGGCATCCCCGCGCTATTGCCTGCACCAACAAACAGCAGGAAACCACTGCCTGACATCCTGAAAGCCAACTTGCACTCCCTGCAATGCAAGCACGTTGCATGGTGGGATATCTGGCTGGGTGGGAAGGAGGACTCACAGCACTGACCAGAGTTACAAGCAGCTCTCCTCACACACCCCCTCAACACTAACTCCACATAACCCACCTGGGAGAATGCAATGCCTCACAGCCTAACTGAAGATCCCACAAAGAACCACCACCCTGGGTTATGCTGTGTGAAGCACAGGGACACTCTTGGGACTTGTAGCCAAACAACTGCCAGGACAACACTCCCAGCCATCCTGTCAGCACAGGCACCTCACCCCACAGGGAAGCAGAGTCAAAAGGAAGGAAGGATGGGCATGCTGGGACGGGGGGCGGAGGCAATAGCATGATGGGAGTTGTAGGCACAGATATTGCTCACCCTCACAATTGGCCCATCAACACCACTCTCAACCATGCTCACATCACAGGGAGTGGATAAGGACTCACAAGATGGCTGACACTGGGTACTGCTGTGGGGAGCACAAGGCCCTGCTGGGAACTGTGCACCAACAAACAGCAGGACACCACTGCCTGACATCCTGAAAGCCAACTTGCACTCCCTGCAATGCAAGCACGTTGCCTGGTGGGATATCTGGCTGGGTGGGAAGGAGGACTCACAGCACTGACCAGAGTTACAAGCAGCTCTCCTCACACACCCCCTCAACACTAACTCTACATAACCCACCTGGGAGAATGCAATGCCTCACAGCCTAACTGAAGATCCCACAAAGAACCACCACCCTGGGTTATGCTGTGTGAAGCACAGGGACACTCTTGGGACTTGTAGCCAAACAACTGCCAGGACAACACTCCCAGCCATCCTGTCAGCACAGGCACCCCACCCCACAGGGAAGCAGAGTCAAAAGGAACGAAGGATGGGCATGCTGGGAAGGGGGGCGGAGGCAATAGCATGATGGGAGTTGTAGGCACAGATATTGCCCACCCTCACAATTGGCCCATCAACACCACTCTCAACCATGCTCACATCACAGGGAGTGGATAAGGACTCACAAGATGGCTGACACTGGGTACTGCTGTGGTGAGCACAAGGCCCTGCTGGGAACTGTGCAACAACAAACAGCAGGACACCACTGCCTGACATCCTGAAAGCCAACTTGCACTCCCTGCAATGCAAGCACGTTGCATGGTGGGATAACTGGGCTGGGGGAGAAGGAGGCCTGGATGGTAACCAAATACCACCAATGCTGGTCATGCACACACCTCAACATTCACATTGACATGCCACAGGTTGGCAGGACAATGTGCTACACCAATATCACTCACTGACTGTCACTATTTAGGAGAATGCAATGTCCTGGCCCACATCCAGAGGTACAGTCACAACTGTCAGGTGTTTGAACAATTGATGCCAGTAGAAACATAACATACAATCTGTGTCTCTCCCCAAAACAGGAGATGATGGGGACACAGCAGCAGACCAGGAGGACTCCCTGTCCCAGGCTCCGGGGAACACTGAGCTCACTGGTGTGGATCAGCCTCTGCACTCCTCGGATGGCGAAGAACCAGCTGGACCCTCCGGTGTGAGTCATCATGCAGCACCAGCAGGACCAACATCTGCAACCCCTGCACCCACCCCTCCAACAACTGCCTACACACAGGCCACCCCTGCCAACACGGACACACCAAGGACCACAGATGACAACAGCGCAGGGACCCAGGCCCAAACTGGAGCTGGTGACAACGAGCCCAGGAACAACACCCAAGTGGGCCCATGGTCACCTGTGCGTGCCACTGCAGGTCCTGCACGTGTCGCCAGGGGTGGTGGGAGGGGTGGTAGACATAGGTCACTCCTTGCAGAGGGGTCTGGACTGTATGATGACCCACAACTGGCACGCATCGCGGATGCGTACCAGACTAGCACCGGAGAGGTCAGCCAGGTAGTGGGGATCCTCAAGGACATACAACAGCAGCAGGCTGCCCATCATGCCCGCTTGGACTCCCACATGTCCCGTGTCGAGACACACATGTCACGTGTCGAGACACACATGTGTGGCATGGAGTCCAAGTGGGACACATTGGAACAACTGACAGCGGTGCATAGGGACATACTGACATGCCTCCGCCAGATCAGCACCAACATGGCCTCACCTCCCTGTGTGCCCACAACATCTGCTGCTGAAACAACTGCAAATGCCACAGGGAGGGAGGAGGACTCTGGCAGAGAGTCCCCTGCACCGCCGCAGCCTGCACCTGAGGGTCCCCCCCCAAGAAGAGGGGCCATCCGAGGAGGCCAAACTGAGAGGCCGATGGCCATCTACATCCCCCAGGAAGCCAACACCTGTTCTGGAACTTTTCCTCTGTGTGCATACTGCACGCCCTGTCGAAGCCAAGCCAACTCTCCCACATGACATGGGGAGCTCTAGTTGACCAAATGTATCAGATGACTGTGGACTTTACTCTGGACATTTCAGCTACCAAGACTTCCAATTCACATGGGAACTTTGGATCCAAATTTCTATGTACAGCACCCACCATCCTGTGCACCATCCTCACACCTGTATGTAAATAAACTCACCAATACACCATATCTGCCTCTGTTGTGATTCCAACGTGGTTTTTGTCATGTAGATGTTGATCTGCTAAATTACACTGTGCATGCTAACTGCTACAGCAAGTCCAACACTGTCATGTCAGTCATGGCGACGTGACACATATGAGGGAGACACACCACTAGGGCCACAAAACACATACACACCAGGGCCATCAGACTCATCACCTATACTGATGTTGCAACGAAATACAGTGGAATGTACAGACATGCCACCTATTCACAGTCACTGTCAACTAGACAACAGGTGCAGTAAGCAAATGTCAGTCAGATGCGTGACTACAGACAACGCACATCCCAAAGTCAAGCACAGGTTTATTACACATTTCCAACATGTAGTTTCCACTACAAATGCAAGCTAATCCAACCTGGCTGTGGCCACAAAGTCAAAAAGTGCAGAAGATAGAAAGTCCAGGGGTGTGTGGCACATCACCTGTAGGGAAACGACTGCTTCCACCTTGGAAGTTGAATCATGGATTCGGGGGATCCAAGTTGATCAGACAACTCCAGCAGCACCCTGTGAAGGACAGACATGACACACAGTCAAAACCACTGAAGAAGAGCACAGAACGGCAATACTCATGTCTAATACATGTCACGAGATAACTACACAAAACCAAGTTAGCATGTCAACACTGTTGGGCAGTACAGACCACCTGCAAGGACACATCGCTGCACGCATCCAGTCAAGTAGCACATGGCCACACTCAAACAGCACCAGAGCACCACACACACATATCATGCAAACTCAAATCATTGACATTACAACCCTCTGGAGACTCACATTCAGCTGAAGAAGTTGGTGATGAGCTGTGTGCGGACATCACCATCATCATCATCATCTTCACTGGCATCGTGACCCAGGCCAGGATCTTCCACAGGTGGCGGACGTTGGTCATCGTCATCCAGGATGAGAGGCAACTCCTTCCGCACTGCCAGGTTGTGTAGCATGCAGCAGACGATGACAATCTTGCACACCTTTGCTGGGGCATATGGGAGGGCCCCTCCTGTCTTGTCCAGGCAGCGGAAGCGGCTCTTCAGGAGACCAAAGGTCCGCTCAATCACCCTCCTCGTCCGACCATGTGCCTCATTGTAGCGCATCTGGGCTGGTGTCACAGGGTTCCTGAGGGGTGTCAGCAACCACGGCATGTTGGGGTATCCCGAGTCACCTACAGACAGACAATTGCACATTAGCCGATTTGAAAATGTGTGCCGAAAACAACATAGCAGAACACACACAATGGTACAAAGTCAGTACACACCAACAAGCCAGGCACGCTGGTTCGGCATCTGTGACATCATCCTCGGGATGCGACTACTCCTCATCACGTAGGCATCGTGTGCAGAACCGGGGAAACAGGCAAACACACGTTTGATGTGGGAATATCTGCAAGACATACCACCAGAGCATTGATCGAATGGTAATGTTTACGGTTGCGGTATGCCTGCTCATGTGCCTGTGGTGGTATCAAAGCCACATGTGTCCCATCAATGGAGCCAATTACATGTGGCATCCTCCCCAGGGCATAGAAGTCACTCTTGACGTCAGTGAGTCGTTGACGTGTTGGGAAATAGATGTACTGGTTGAGGTATCTCAACATTGCCCACAAAACATCGCGTAGCACACGGCTGAACATAGTCTGTGACATCCCACCAGTAGTCGCCACAGTGTGTTGAAAGGTACCGGTGGCAAAGAAGTGTAGGGCTGCCATCACCTTCACCTTGGGGGTCAGCGCTGTAGGATACGGCCGGCCAGGCTGCAAATGTGGGGCCAACCGCACTGCCAAATCCTCAATCAGCTGCCTGGTGAAGCGGTACCGTCGGATGCTGTCACGTTCCACCATCGTTGCCAGGTCTGGGAATGGTCGATGGACAGCAGGAGCCCTGCAGTGCATAGGTGAAGAAAGCAAGATTGTCAGTCACCCCACCTATGGCCGTTCACCATACTCAATTTCACATGATACATCATCAACATACACAAGTACTTGATGTGTGTGTCGTCCCGTTTGGACATATATGGCACCTACATGGACATCATCTAACATCTCTGTTCAACAAGTGTTGACAACAGGTTCCAGGGTGTGCTATGGGACACCATTAGGCTGTGTCACAGTACCCATTAACTGCTCTCACGTTCCACACACATACCACAGTGACATGTCTGGACAGATGCTCCACAGGCATCACAGCTCATTGACAGGTAGATTCCCAGGGAGCCTGTCTTGCCACATGGACACTGGCATGACATGGCGTATCATGTACACGTCAGAAAAACAAACATGACACCCACAGGTGGTGGCCCCTGTAGCCTCTGCAGGACAGACATGGACGTCTGTGACACACACACACACACACCATCAAAGTTCATGCACAAACCACGTGGATGTGGAGACTGTCTCCCATTGTGCACATGGAGTCAGAGACATGTGATACACAACATGCACACAGACTGTGGAGGGACATCACTATTGTTGGAATGGGCCACCCTGTGACGTACATGCCTTCCCACATGTGAGCCTGGGGGTATGTGACATGTCATACACATACACAACCTGGAAATGTGACCATGACAACATGCTCAGAAATGAAAAGTTGCACACCACAGTGGTCAGGTGCACAACACACAAAGGACCCTGTCCCCATTAACACGTGCACAGCCTGGGTGTGTCTGTCCCCAAGTGCCACCCCAAAATCCACATGTTCACCCCCATACAAAGATAAGGTTATGCTGCCACACATGCGTCATAGACAGTGTGGACTGGGTGTGGTGTTGTAGGTGTGCCCCTGAGTCCCAGGAAAGTAAATGTGGCTGGCATAGGTTCACCAGTGACCAGCATGGTGACATATGCGTGTGACCTGTCCTGGTACGCGTTGTAGAGCAATGGACCGATCAGTGTGCCCGGCCGGCCCATTGCATCGTATGTGAGCGGGTACGCGTTGTATGCCTGGTACGCGTTGTAGAGCAATGGACCGATCGGTGTGCCCGGCCGGCCCATTGCATTGAATGTGAGCGGGTACGCGTTGTATGCCTGGTACGCATTGTACAGCAATGGTCCGATCGGTGTGCCCGCACGGACCATTGCATTGAATGTGAGCGGATACGCGTTATATGCCTGGTACGCGTTGTACAGCAATGGTCCGATCGGTTTGCCCGCATGGACCATTGCATTGAATGTGAGCGGGTACGCGTTGTATGCCTGGTACGCGTTGCACAGCAATGGACCGATCGGTGTGCCCGGCCGGCCCATTGCATTGAATGTGAGCGGGTACGCGTTGTATGCCTGGTACGCGTTGTACAGCAATGGTCCGATCGGTGTGCCCGCACGGACCATTGCATTGAATGTGAGCGGGTACGCGTTGTATGCCTGGTACGCGTTGTACAGCAATGGTCCGATCGGTGTGCCCGCACGGACCATTGCATTGAATGTGAGCGGGTACGCGTTGTATGCCTGGTACGCGTTGCACAGCAATGGACCGATCGGTGTGCCCGGCCGGCCCATTGCATTGAATGTGAGCGGGTACGCGTTGTATGCCTGGTACGCGTTGTACAGCAATGGTCCGATCGGTGTGCCCGCACGGACCATTGCATTGAATGTGAGCGGGTACGCGTTGTATGCCTGGTACGCGTTGCACAGCAATGGACCGATCGGTGTGCCCGGCCGGCCCATTGCATTGAATGTGAGCGGGTACGCGTTGTATGCCTGGTACGCGTTGTACAGCAATGGTCCAATCGGTGTGCCCGCACGGACCATTGCATTGAATGTGAGCGGGTACGCGTTGTACAGCAATGGTCCGATCGGTGCGCACGCATTGGCTGGGGCCTGGCATGGCAACGGACGCGTTTTTGAAGCTTCAACGAGTCTGATGCAGTGAATTCAGTTGGCCAGCCACAACAATGTTGCAAATTCATGGGTGTCATGAAGTTGAAATTTTTGAAGGATGCTGTGGGCGTGTCTTGGTGCTGCAATTCCATGGATTGGTCAGATTCATAAGATGCATACGACTTGGACCTATCACTTTGGACACATGGCACAGTATCTGCCTCTGCAGCACACATATAATGCTGGCTGTTCCCCTGAGGGCTCACTTGCCTGCACTACATGCTCCAGGACGACATCTGCCACTACACTGCTGCTGTCTCTGCATCCTCTGGCTACTGCAATGGCATGTACTGTGGAGAGAGCCCCAGCCTTCACCCATGAGGAGAACCAGGCCCTGCTGGACAACCTCCTTCCACAGTACAGCAAGCTGTATGGGACACCAGGGGAGCAGGTGAGTGTGCTGTCCACTGCCTTACTAATTGTGCATGTTGTCTGACTAGCAGGATTTACAGTGTGCACACCACTGGCTAGCATGCTCACTGAGTAGTACTCACCCCCCAAAGTGTGTAATCACATGCACTGAACAGGTACAGTGGAGTAACAGTGCATTCAAACAAGGATTCACTTGCCATGCAATGATACCATGTAGTAACTGCTGGAAAACTGTCCATAGCCCTCGTTGCACTGCCTGTGTACATCATATGCCCCTGTGATTGAGACATGTATTTCCAACTGTGTGATGCACGGATATGTTGCATGTGTAGTAATGGCCTTTTCACTTTGTCATCCTCACAGGTTGATGCCCATCAGAAGCAGGATATCTGGCTGGCCATCGTCCGGGCAGTCAGATCCGTGGGGGTCTACAAGCGCCGGATCCGCAACTGCCAGAAGAGGTGGCAGGACCTTCGGGGCTGGACCCGGAGGATTGCAAGGGTCCAGCTGAAGCTGTCGCCTCCTCACAGGAGGGGCGGACACCGGACCCTGACCCCCCACATGCTCCAGATCCTGCCAGTGGTCTTCCCGGAGCTGGATGGGCAGCTGAAGGGCAGACAGCAGCAAGGAGGGGGTGAGTCAAAGACTGCACTGTGAACTCTGTCTGACATTCTATGTGCCCTCCTGCGGCGTGGTTAAACTTCCCCAGTACATCAGTCTTGTTGTCCAGTACCCATGTCCCTCTATTGTGACATGGCCACTACCCATCTGATAGGCCGGTGTGCTCCTTACGCTCAGGATAATTGTGTCACTCGGGTACAGGGTCCTTGCATTTTGCTTTGCTCAAGGTGGGTGACAGCTTTTGTTCCCGTGATATTGTGTTAGCCTTCATGGGTGGGTCAATTGCTCACACAATGCCTGAGTCGTGCAATGTAGTCTGGGTGTAACTTTGATATGTGATCCACTTGCAGATCAGAATCACCACATGTCCCTGGGGTATTTGCCACACCCCCATGCTGCGGGTGGGTACAATGTTTGGGCCTCAGGAGTATGTATGTCAAGTGTGTCACACATGCTTAGCCACCTGCCTACTGACCAGGGCTCATCCATCTTGCAGGTGGAGCCGGACAGTCATGCCTACTCCAGGGCATACAATACACTCTGTACTCCCACTCCTGTGTATCAGCTGACATGCTGTGCTCAGTGAAATGTTCCCTCAGGTGTCTGCCTCTGTGTCGTTGTGCTGTGACTACGTTGTTGGGACTCCTGTGATGTTTATCAGTTAGGGGTCAGCATGCCATCTGCTATTGGACCATGTGAGACAAGACTTCTGTGACTTATAGGTGTTTGATCACATGACTGTGCTGACAGGTGTATGCCACTGTGACTTTCAGGCAGCTGTTTTTCATTCTCAGCACACTGTGAGGGGCTCATGTTCAGAGAGTTGTGTTTCATGTCCCCCATATGTCCAATTGGTATGACGTGGACAAATAGTAGTTCAGATGATGTGGTTTTTGGGGGATGGACATGTGCACTTGTCAGTTACATTACTTGCCTTCCCCATGTTCTAGGATTGTGACACAGTGCAGACTGTGGTTGGCTGGCTGCCATGGCCATGTGACTGGAGACAGTGATGTATGACTTTGCAGGCATGCCTGTGTCATGGCATTAAACTTCCTAAGAGTGATCCTGCTGGGGAGTGACATGTGCAACATGCACCCCATTGTGGCATTGACTATCCGGACATGGGTGCTTCATGGGGTCTGGTGCTGGTATGCATCGCATGCATTTCTAATTAGACTCTGGCCGTCCATTTATCCAGACACCTGCACTGACTCAGTGGCAAGAGATGTAACGTGGGCATGTTCACATACTTCACCGTGTTCTCAGCAATGTCCAACTACTGTGTAGGTGGTGCATGTGT
This sequence comes from Calotriton arnoldi, assembly GCA_963921515.1. Lineage (NCBI taxonomy): Eukaryota > Metazoa > Chordata > Amphibia > Caudata > Salamandridae > Calotriton > Calotriton arnoldi. The sequence continues at coordinate 392,675 of CAWUFW010012266.1, read as the reverse complement.
CCACACTGGGGTCTTACCATCAGACAGGCACCAGACAGATGGGTGCAAGGGCAGGAGGGGTGTCTGTTCCATGGTTGACCATCAGACTGACAATTGGCTTCTCCTAATCTGTGTGATGACTTTTGGCAATGTTCTACTAGAGATGCCAGGGCTTGCTCTGTGATGTGCTGTACTTACTGTGGTGTGTGCGGTCAGTGCAGGTGACTGATGTTTGTCTGTATCCCTAATTGTTTGCAGATACATCCACAGCCACAGGAGGGGACAGCTCCACGGACCAGGAGGAGCAGCGGAGCCAGACTGGGTCAGCATCCGACAAGTGGTCAGAGGGACCCAGTGGCACGGAGGGCAAGGGGAGCCACACCGAGGAGTCCTCAGCACCATCCACCTCAGCTGGGGACCACAGCAGCTCGGAGGATGACTCCCTTGTGGATGCGGGTGTCAGCAGCCACCACACCCCAGCTAGTCTGTCTGACCCCACCACCACCACCACCACCACCGCCCTCCCATTGGCTCCCATTCCTGAGGTCCGTGGAGGCTCCCGTGCTCGGGAGCGTGTCTCCTTCAAGCCAGGCACCGCACCCCCTGCCCCAGTGTCCCCTGCTGCCCTGAGTGAGGAGTCTGTGTACCTCCTTCGGCAGCTCCATGTAGGGCAGACAGCAATGCTGACTGTCCTCCATGCACACACCACTCTGTTGACACAGCTGGTGTCGTTCATGGAGGGCATCTCAACGGGTATGTCTGCCCTACAGAGGAGCAATAGGTCCATGGACTCCTCCCTGACGGCAGCAGTGTCCCTCCTCCAACAGTCCCTCACCCCTCCCACCTCTGCCCCATCCACACTTCCTACCACCCTACCTGTCCAAAGCACATGCACACCTGCACAATCACCCAAACACACAGACACGAGCAGCACACACACACCCAAAACCAAGGCAAGACGTGCACACAAGCATCCTCAGGGGACTGATTCCACACACACAGGGGATGGGGAACTGACACACACACAGGCAACCACAGTCACTCCGCAATCCTCAAGATCCTCTCCCTCCAAGACCCCTTCCCTTGCCTCACCTGCAACCCCACCTACACAGCAGCTCTTCCTCTCTGACCTCGGCCTCTTCCCCTCCAATCCCGCTGATCCAGCATACCGGGGGAAGAGGAAGTCCACACACAGAGAGGGAGTGCCCCTCGCCCCCGGACACCCTCCCCCAGGCGCAGGCAGAGTGAGCCCCCCACCCGCAAGTCCCCCCGGACCCGGAAGAGCAAGACCCCCCCACCGCCCTGCAAGTCACCCACCCAGCCTCTCACCTCCATCCCCCAGGCCACCACTCCACAGGTTCCACCGCCACACCCTGCCCCAGGTTCCCCCACACACCGATACCGCATCCCCAAACTGCTCAGGCCCTCCCCCTGCCACTTGCTCTTCCACCCCCAAACCAGTCGCTCTGCCTGTATGTGCCACTGGTGTGGAGACCGTGTCCCCCCTCTGTCCTGCCCAGATCTTCTGCCCCCCCCTTCCACTCCCTTGGAGTCATGCACTGCGGTGGAGTCCACAACAACCCCGTCTGACTCGGGCACTGCATTGGGGACCCAGTCCACTCCATCTGACCAGCCCACTGCAGTGGTTGCAGCACCAACACCATCGGACTTGAGCCCTGCGGTGGTGCCGGCCCCCCCCTGAGTCAGACACCTCCACTGCAGTTGCCGGTGACACTCCTGCACCCACCTCACCTTCCCTGCCTCCTTCTGGCATCCCCTGATCCTGTCCCTGCGGTGCCTGGCCTGCCCCTCGTATGCCCCTCCAAGGGGGATGTCCCCTGTCGGTACCTGTGCAGGCAAGCAATTGGTGACAAGTTGTCACACATCACCCTGTTGGGACTGTGTATTTGGACTGGACATTGGCCGTAGTTAATTTTGGACTTTTGATTTCAGTTGCACACTTGCTGAATAAAGCCTCTTTTTGTTTACTTGTGGTTAATCTTTGGTGGTACATGATGTAGATGTGTAGAATCATGCATTTGCTGTTGTAATTGTGTTCAGATCAGGTAAATGAAGTTTTGCTGTGATGGGCTCCATGTGGTCCATGGGATATGTGTCCTAATCTAGTCTGGAGCTATAGCATCCCTTGCTGCAGTCTGAGGGTGTAATGTTCAGCATTTGACACAGGGATGTACGTTTAGCATTTGTAGATTACCATCTTTGTCCTACACTGTTGCACATCTGTTGGGCTTACCACTGTCCAATGTTCCTAGTACCCTGACTGTGTGCCCGTCTCCACTGGACATGCAGTTTTGCACATCAATTTTGGAGGACTCATCTGTGTATACAGTACAACTGGATTGCCACGTGTTTTGGGTGTATGCAGATGACTGACGTGACACTCCCGTACCCAGGCTGATGTGAGCAGAGGCTTCTGTGTGTTGTAGTTGTTGACTCACTGACGGAGTGTCCTTCTGATATGTTTGAGTCGTGCACAGACAAGGTTTGGCACAGCGGACCTTCCACAGGAGTGGAGTGCCCTCATGGCTGTGTGTAATCTGGTGACATTGCGTGTGCCCGTGTTGTGTGTTGTGTGAGCATGTCTGTGCATGTTCCCTTCCCTTTTCATACACAGGCTGTGTCCCTAGGGATGTTCCTGTTTGTGATGGTTGCAGAGTTGGTATGTGTTCATCCAGCATCTTGGACCTGGTTTCTCCGTGATGTGGGTGCATGGCAAACTGATGTTCATGAGGTTGTCATCCCAGGTTGTCTTTGTTGTCAGGGCTGGGGATGTGGGCAAACGCTGATGGGACACATTCAGGATTCCCCTTGGCACTTGTTGTTTACACAAGTAATGTGATTTTGAGTTTGTGGTAGCTTTCAGTGATTGTGACACGTTGTGTGTGTGACTGCTGCCACTCCTCAGGGTCAGAGCTGCAATGTTGGAAGTTGTGTACGTGTGTTCTTTGTGTCTCACCTTGGCTTCTTCGTTGGTGTGTGACTATGGCCAGGATCCCATTGTTTGTGGTGGATTTCACATCATGCGCATGTACGGCGTACTGTGCTGTGTGTCATACATAGACGAGTCATGTTGAGTGGGCATGTGTGATGGGTTTCTGCACCTTAGTTCCCCCCACCACCCCTGGGATTGTCATGGGTGCATGTGCAATGTCACCAGTCCATGTGAGCTTCACTGCTGCACATTGGTGGAGATCAGGGTGTGTGGTGTTGAGTGTGCAAATGTGAGTTGTTGCACGGCTAGACCACTACCTCCATATTGGCCTTGGCTGGCAGGCCCTGCTGATTGATTGGAGCTTGTGTAGGTGTGATGGTAGTTTGTAGCCGAGGACACATGGCTGTGGTTCACAGTGTGATCAACATCTACCTTTGTCATCACAGTGGAATTGTCATGCAGGCTAGTGTCTGCACAATGTGGGGTCCCTGGGGGTAGTGCTGTGGTGGGTGTGTCTCTTGCTGTGTTAGTTGCTGTTCCTACAAGCTTGTGTGACATGTGTAATTTGGGCTCCCTCTCATCTAACAATGCCAGATTGCCCACATAGGGGAATCCAATCCATGAGTTACTTGTGTGTGGCACTGTATACACATCTGTGTAATTGGGATTCAGGCCTCCTCATGTGTTGTGTGGTTGCCTGGGGACACTGGCACACACCCCCATCACCTGTTGTGTTTGATATGCAGTGTGAGTCTGCCTGTTTGTGTTAGTGCATTTGCATCACTGCATTGGCATTTCTGTAGTGTGCCATTGGCTGTATGTAGTTTGGTGATTTTCCCCTGCTCTCCCTGGGACTCCTGGGTCATCAGTCAGCACAATGATCATGGTTTGTATGTCCCATTGCTGCCATGGTATGGTATTTGTTCACCTGACATCGACAGTCTCCACAGGTTATATACATTTGTGTGTCCATAGGTGCAGATGTGTGGGTCAGCATCATGATGGTCACTTCTGTCATTGTGTAATTGGCTGATTGTTGGCAATGTGGTCCCCCATGTGTGATGTTTGTATGCACATGGCCAAAACGATGTTTCTGTGACACTGCACTGTTAGCCTCGCCCAATCTATGTTGCAATGGGACACAAGCACTACTATGCCACAGATGTTTTAGTTGTTGTGTTACCAGGATTCATCCATTCAGTTTGTCTTTGGCAGCTTTTACCATGCCTACACTTACCTTATGATCACCGTGGTGATGGTGCTTTAGGCCCTATTGCCACACTGATCAAAAGGTGCATCAGCCTTGGACCCCACACTTACCTTTTGGTGACTGTGGTGATGGGGCTTTGGGCCCCATTGCCACACTGATCAAGAGGTCCATCAGCCTTGGACCCCACACTTACCTTTTGGTGACTGTGGTGATGGTGCTTTAGGCCCCATTGCCACACTGATCAAAAGGTGCATCAGCCTTGGACCCCACACTTACCTTTTGGTGACTGTGGTGATGGGGCTTTGGGCCCCATTGATCAAAAGGTGCATCAGCCTTGGACACCACACATACCTTTTGGTGACTGTGGTGATGGGGCTTTGGGCCCCATTGCCACAGTGGCCATGGTCGGCTTGTATTGTGGAGGCCACACACTTTTATGTGTCACACATGTGATAGTGGGTCACATTGTATGTTCATTGTCATGTTTAGTGTTGTAGGCATTTGACATGGACTACACACGCTTGTCATGTTGTTTGGGTGGATGTAATTTTCTGTGATTCCTTATGTGGGAGTATGCTGGTTGTGTCATGCATTACCCGTCCTATGAGTAGGGGTGGTGGTAGTGGCAGGCATCCAGCCCCCCATGAGTGGGGATGGTAGTAGTGATAGGCATCCAGCACCCCATGAGTGGGGATGGTAGTAGTGATAGGCATCCTGCCCCCCATGAGTGGGGATGGTAGTAGTGATAGGCATCCAGGCCCCCATGAGTAGGGGTGGTGGTAGTGGCAGGCATCCATCACACCAAGGGTGGGGATGGTAGTAGTGGCAGGCATCCAGCACCCCATGAGTGGAGATGGTAGTAGTGGCAGGCATCCAGCCCCCCATGAGTGGGGATGGTAGTAGTGATAGTCATCCAGCACCCCATGAGTGGGGATGGTAGTAGTGATGGGCATCCAGGCCCCCATGAGTAGGGGTAGTGGTGGTGGCAGACATCCATCACACCAAGGGTGGGGATGGTAGTAGTGGCAGGCATCCAGCACCCCATGAGTGGGGATGGTAGTAGTGATAGGCATCCAGCCCCCCATGAGTGGGGATGGTAGTAGTGATAGGCATCCAGCACCCCATGAGTGGGGATGGTAGTAGTGATAGGCATCCTGCCCCCCATGAGTGGGGATGGTAGTAGTGATAGGCATCCTGCCCCCCATGAGTGGGGATGGTAGTGGTGGCAGGCATCCAGCCCCCCATGAGTGGGGATGGTAGTAGTGATGGGCATCCAGGCCCCCATGAGTAGGGGTAGTGGTGGTGGCAGGCATCCATCACACCAAGGGTGGGGATGGTAGTAGTGGCAGGCATCCAGCACCCCATGTGTGGAGATGGTAGTAGTGGCAGGCATCCAGCCCCCCATGAGTGGGGATGATAGTGGTGGTAGGCATCCAGCCCCCCCTGAGTAGGGGTGGTGGTGGTGGCAGGCATCCAGGCCCCTATGGGTGTGTATGGCATTGGTGATGCCCATCCCACCCCTATGATTGTGCTGTTGCTAGTGTACGTCATTTGTGCATCCCTATGTGTGTGTGACATATTTCGGGTACGTGTCGTTTGTTTGTGTTGTGGGTGTTTGACTTACCGTCTGCGCCGTACGCGTCCGAACCGGTCCCGGTAATAGATGTAGAGTATAGGTAGGACCTGCGCGATGGGATTCATGGTTGGGTCTTCTCGTTCGGGTTTCGCGTGTCTTCGACTCGTACTCTTCGCTGGCTTGTTCGTCTCGTAGCCGTGGATCTTCTTGTGGCGCGAATCGGAGCTTATGTGCGGCTCTCACGGATGCTGAAACGTGCCAGACGTAGCGACGGGTTCGGCGCGTACGGAAGACGCATCGTACTAGTCCGGCCGGAAGGTGCTGTGTATTTGGGTCCGTGCGGCTCGAATCGGCGTTTGCGGATCCGGCTCGGGCGGGGAACAGGAGCTGGATTGGGTAAGTACGGCTCGCTCGGAATCTGGGCTGTTATGCGCATCGTACTTGTTCGTTCGGTAGAGTGTACGAGTCGGTCGGAAAACACGCGTTCGGCTGGTATTTTTTCCGGACAAATACTGCTAGGTGCGCTTCCGGCCGACATCGGAATCGACCCCCTAATGTTTAATCCTGAAGGTTCTACATCAATTGTAAACAGATGGGATGCCTTTAAGGCGTACATTAGGGGGTTACAATTTCCATTATGGCTCATACAAATAAGACATTTAATACACGAATTAACGAAATAGACAAACAAATTGCTAAATATGAACGTGTTTATATTACATCCATTGACATTAAATACAAAATACACTTACAAAAACTTCATTATGAACTGAACTTCATATTAAGCACTAGAGCAGGCATACAAATTTCTAATTCAAAAGCTAAATTATGTTTTAATGCTAATAGATCTGGAAGATTTTTAGCAAAGTATTTGCGTATTAAAGGAGATAAAACTCAAATTAGTGCTATCCACAAATCGGATGGACAAACATCCATATCTCATACAGCAATAGTGAATGAATTTATGAAGTATTATTCAGAGTTATATAATAAACCTCCCACAAGTGATTTATCACTTATTGATAAATTTTTAGAGAAGTATGATTGACCTCAAATTTCTCAAACAGTTAGAGATAATTTGGATATGCCAATTTCTATTGGTGAAGTACTCTCAGCTATTAAATCACTCAAGTTGCGTAAATCTCCAGGCCCGGATGGTATTCCTGCAGAGTTTTATAAAGAATTTGCAACTCTCCTGTCACCACATTTATTCACATTATTTACTCATTTTAGTCTTACAGGAACAACGTCAGAGTCTTTTACAGAAGCTTTAATTGTAGTCCTTCCAAAATCAAATAAAGACCCCTCAATGGTTTCAAACTATCGTCCTATTTCCTTGATTAATCAGGATTGTAAACTTTACGCAAAGATCCTGGCAACAAGATTAGCTTCAGTATTGCATTCCATTGTGCATATTGATCAATCAGGTTTCATGAAAGACAGACAGTCAATAAACAATGTAAGATTATTACTCCATGCAATTGAAAGTGGTGCATCATTAACTCAACCTGCTGGCCTTCTAGCCTTAGATGCAGAAAAGGCTTTTGACAAAGTACATTGGCTGCATTTAATATGGGTTCCTCATTTATTCGTATGATTTCAGCTTTATATTTGGGTCCGTCTGCTCAACTTTTTATTAATGGTCTGAGGTCCGATACATTTTTACTTTACAGAGGTACTAGGAAAGGATGCCCTTAATCACCTTACTTTTCTTACTTGCAATAGAACCTTTGTTACTTGCGATTAGAAATTCCAAAGAAATTGAAGGTCTTACTTTTAACAACTTTCCGATTAAAATTTCTGCATACGTTGATGACGTGCTTCTCTATATTGGTAATCCGGCTTCGTCAATTCCTTCATTATTAAATTTAATTAATGCTTATTCTCAATTTTCAGGATACTCACTAAATACTAAAAAAAATGAATTTTTTCCATTAAATGTTCATTGTTTACCATTTATGGTTCCCAACAAAGATATAATTTGGCCTGCTTACAAAATCAAATACTTGGTTATATTATTTTCACATAATATAAAACAATCAGTTACATTAAACTGTGAATGTATTTTAGAATATATCATAGGAAAATTTCAAAAATGGTCTACACTCCATTTAACCTGGTGGGGGAAGATAGATTCTATTAAAATGGTTATTGCGCCGAAAATCTTTTACTTTCTATCCATGATGCCCATACAGCTTCCTCTTAAATTCTATACAAAACTTGATAGCATTATTACCAGATTTATTTGGAACAACAAACCTCCTCGTATAAACTATAAGAAATTGAAGGTTGTCAAGAACAATGGTGGTTTAGGTTTACCTGATTTTGTAAAGTATCATAAAGCTTTCATTTTAAAGCAAAGTACATTAGGGTTTCAAACTGTGACACCTAATAATACTCCTACTTGGCTTAGTATTGAACAAAGCTTGGTTGCCCCGTTTCCGTTGCCGGCATTAGTCACCATGTCTAATTCAACAAGTTTGCTCCGGAAATCAACTATTGTGAAATCTACAAAATTGATATTAAATGATCTTGATTACATTTTTCAATACACAATGGCATTTACATTACACTCATCATTATGGTATAATCCTAGACTTAAGTTTAATAGATCCACAACATTTTAGAATACCTGGATTAAAGCTGGTATTTTTTACTTGAAAGATATATACAGTGACAATACTTTTTTATCTTTTCAGGAACTACAATTGTTCGAACTGAAATCTACAGATAGTTATAAATATGATATATTGCGTAATTCAATACTAGACTCTTTCCATAATAATTTTCCCCAGAGTGCGACATCTGATTTGGCTGTATACATATGAACCCTGGCCTCCTCTTCCCATGCTGTATCTCTCTTTTATAAAAAATGAACGGAAATACAAATGATAATATTATTTTCCTAACTTCTTTTTGGAATAAAGAATTAGATATTGTATTATCCTTAGATATTTGGCTGAAAATCTGGCTGAATAACGTCTCAGGATGGCTGCCCGTTTCTATATATCAAGCAAATACATTTATTTTATTCATTTGCTTATGGACTCCTTTTAGGTTATTTAAAGCTAAATTATTGAATTCTTGTGTATGTTGGAATTGCTCTCAACAAGAAGGACTGTTAAAACATATGCTCTTTGACTGTCCAAACATTAGTAAGTTTTGGAATGATATTTGGAATATAGTAACGAAAATATTGATTATGACTGATATATTGTCTTATACTATGATAATTTGTAAATCAGTGTTATTACAACAAAATTGACAGATCTGGCAGGCAAGCTTTTTTATTTTTTTATTTCAGCTGCATTGAAATCTATTACTGCTAATTGGAAAAATGCTTCATTACTGTCAGTACATACGTGGTGGGCATGGATCATTTTTTCCAGAAGAGGAGCCAATTTATCCCTTACAGGTGTTATTCATAACACTTCTAATTATCATTTATTTTGGAAACCAATTGATAATTATAGACCTTTACAGCCATGATTATATCTAATATGTTGAGTAAATGAATAATTGTTTAACTATTCTTAATACCTCTACGTGGGTCTACTCAAATTTAATAGAGTCATAATAACTTGTAATATTTCGTTCTATTAAAGGATTAATTTATTTTCTATTTTCTTTCTTTTGTTCTTTTCTCTTCTTTTCCTTTTTTATTATTCGTGTCTTCCTTTTCTTCCTTTTCTTTTCTTTATTACAGCATATAATTATATTCATGGTACTTAAGATTGTTTAGCCGATATTATAATATTAAATAATTGTTTGATAGTTCACTAGTTAGCAAATTATAACATATGTGTACCTTTTTCCGAAGCTCTTTTTGTATGGTCTTGTTTATATATGATCAAAATCAATAAAAAATATTTGAACACAAAACTAACTTAAAAGTATATAAAACTAAACGTACCCAGACGGACGAAAAGCAGCTCCCAACCGCGAGGTTCCGTCTTCCAAAATGCCCTAAAAATGAAAGCGATAGATAGAAAAGTGAGAAAAAAGGAAATAAAATGGCCGCATAATTAAAATGAAAATAGGACTAACTCCCCATAGACAATAGAAAGTATTTAGAATTTTTTTTAAAATTATATGTATAACTTTATGTATTGCAATGTATTTTCCCAATGTTTAAAATAAACATAAAAAAATGTAAAATTTACATTTACTATTATATTATCAAAAAAAGCTATATAATATTATTTAATGTATAATAAAATATATGTTTATTTCATACACTGTTAATGTACAAATATTATACAAATGTAATAAAAAAATATATATTACACACAATATTTCCGTAAAATATTGTAAATTATTTAACATATTAAAAATTATTTTATTAAAAATAATATTCAATATACTAAATAATAAAATATAATCGTGTAAAATACTAAATATATGTTTTCAAACTAATTAAAATGATATAAAACATATTATAAAAATGTAAACAAAAATGTATACAAATGTTTTACTTTTTGTACAAAAAACAAATGAATGAATGAAACTGTTTATTAATAAGAAAAATTGAAATATTTTACTTTACAATTACATGACTATGCTACCAAAAATTTACAATTGTTGAACACAACTAAAAAAATGTATATGTAATAATATATGATTTGTTTTACATTTATAAATGATAAATAAATATTACAAATATGTTATAATCTTTAATAGAATGTGAATGACATCAAAATGTATGGTTTATTTTTTAAAATATTATAATACATTTTGTACCAAAGAAAATATTAAAAATGTAATTGTGAATGAAAATATAAATGTCTTTTCATCAAAAAATATTGAAAATGAAAACTAACATACATCTATTGACTTATTACAATTTACAAATAAACTTAAAAAATGCTGAATACTTAACAATAATAATTTACAACTCCAACCCCAAATCCATGTAAACTCAGAGAAAGTGCTGGATAGTAAACCATAATAATTACTATTCTAACTCCAAATCCAACTAAACTCCGGAAAAGTGCCGGATAGTAAACCGTAATAATTTACTATTCTAACTCCAAATCCAAATAAACTCAGGGAAAGTGCTGGATAGTAAACCGCAATAATTTACTATTTTAACTCCAAATACAACTAAACTCAGGGAAAGTGCTGGATAGTAAACCAGAATAATTTACTATTCTAACTCCAAATCCAACTAAACTCAGGGAAAGTGCTGGATAGTAAACCATAATAATTTACTATTCGAACTCCAAATCCAACTAAACTCAGAGAAAGTGCTGGATAGTAAACCATAATAATTACCATTCCAACTCCAAACCCAACTAAACTCAGGGAAAGTGCTGGATAGTAAACCATAATAATTTACTATTCTAACTCCAATTCCAACTAAACTAAAGGAAAGTGCTGGATAATAAACCATAACAACTTACTATTTTAACTCCAAATCCAACTAAACTCAGGGAAAGTTATGTATTGCAAACCATATTAATTTACTATTCTAACTCCAAATCCAATTAAACTCAGGGAAAGTGCTGGATAGTAAACCATAATAATTACTATTCTAACTCCAAATACAACTAAACTCGGGGAAAGTGCTGGATAGTAAACCATAATAATTACTATTCTAACTCCAAATCCAACTAAACTCCGGGAAAGTGCCGGATAGTAAACCGTAATAATTTACTATTCTAACTCCAAATCCAAATAAACTCAGGGAAAGTGCTGGATAGTAAACCGCAATAATTTACTATTCTAACTCCAAATCCAACTAAACTCAGGGAAAGTGCTGGATAGTAAACCATAATAATTTACTATTCTAACTCCAAATCCAACTAAACTCAGGGAAAGTGCTGGATAGTAAACCATAATAATTTACTATTCGAACTCCAAATCCAACTAAACTCAGAGAAAGTGCTGGATAGTAAACCATAATAATTACCATTCCAACTCCAAACCCAACTAAACTCAGGGAAAGTGCTGTATAGTAAACCATAATAATTTACTATTCTAACTCCAATTCCAACTAAACTAAAGGAAAGTGCTGGATAGTAAACCATAACAACTTAGGGGTCGATTCCGATTCGGGCCGGAAATCTCTCCGACCGAGCCGGACCCGGAGAGATTTCCGACCGAATCGGACCCGTGCAGTCCGACCGAACGAGTCCGATGCATTCGTATGCCACCGGACACGAGTCGGTCGGACTCCCATTGAACTCAATGGGAGCCGGTCGTACAACGCGTACGCGGGCTCCCATTGCCTCAATGGGTGCGAGGCGGACAAGGGCGCCCCTACAGCGAGTACGCCGCGAGCGCCCGCGGCGTACACGCACAGGTAGGGGGGACCCATGGGTCCCCCTGTGTGCGCCTCGCACGGGTACGCGTACAGGGGGTCCGACACGGACCCCCAAAGTACGGCTCCGACAGCGAGTTCGAGTCGGACGGCGCGAGTCGGTCGGAGCGGTCGAGGTGCGCATCGTACTTACCCGGCCGGAAAACGTCTCCATTGCGCGGTGCGAATCGTGTCCGACCGAGTCGGTCGGAGCGGTACGATCCGGGTACGAGTCGGTCGGAGCGGTCGGGTCGCCCGGACGAGTCGGTCGGCGACTCGCATCGTACTCGCTCGGCCGGACCCGCGTACGGTTCGGTCGGGAAACAGGGCTCCGAATCGGATCCGGTAAAGCCGAATCCTATTCGGAGCCCTACCGGCCGAGATCGGAATCGGCCCCTTACTATTTTAACTCCAAATCCAACTAAACTCAGGGAAAGTTATGGATTGCAAACCATATTAATTTACTATTCTAACTCCAAATCCAATTAAACTCAGGGAAAGTGCTGGATAGTAAACCATAATAATTACTATTCTAACTCCAAATACAACTAAACTCGGGGAAAGTGCTGGATAGTAAACCATAATAATTCCCTATTCTAACTCCTAATACAAGTAAACTCAGGCCAAATGCAGGATAGAAAACCATAATTATTTACTATTCCAACTCCAAATAAAAATAAACTCAAAACAAAAATTGATTAATACCCCCATTTTGATCTTTACAATTGATAAATATATATCCTTAAATAAAAACGTCATTATTAAATTTAATTTATCTTTCAAAAATTTGAAAAAAATTTAAAATGTTATCAAAAATAATATTTTATTATAATGAATAATCCTTAACACAATTTTCAAAAAAGTATTAATATATTTATATACAATTCGATAATTTAAACAATTTTTATAAAAAATAAAACAATTATGATTCTTTTAAAAAACAAAATAGTAAAATTTATTAAATTATTATTAATACATTTTATTTAACTACATTTACAGTAATAATTTTGCCACAAATTTAATTTCGAGTTTTTAAAATGTTTACATTTTTTAATTTAAAAAAATATATTTGTAATTTAATTATTAAAATTTATTTTACCCAAACATTCTTCAATAACACAAAACCTATATCCCATAAAAACTCTATATACCACAGCAAAAATTTATTTTTATACCCTTATCCCCTATAAACCCAACATCCCGCTCCTAAAATATATACAAATTATTAAAATATATTAAATTTTAAACATTTTTAAATTACTACCCACCCTCATCCCCTATAAACCCAACATCCCGCTCCTAAAATTAATATGAAATAAATAAAAATGAGTTATTTAAACAAAATATTTTTATTTAAACATTATAAATTAACAAAAACTAACATTAAAAAAATTGGAACATTAAAAAAACATCGAAAACATAAAATTGATATTACTTACATCAATATTTTTTACATCGATATTTTAAAATTCGATATTACTACATAACAAGAAAATCAATATTTTTTTACATCGATATTACTTATCTCGATATTTAACACCAACGATATTCTTACCTCGATATTCATGCATGTCGATATTTTTGCATCGATATTCTGGCTCTGCACCTACTGGGTTGTGTGCTAGTTAGGGGTGGGCAGAAAACTACGCTCCGCCAGCGTAGCGGATAAAGCCAGCCACCCCTGCTCCCCGGCCCGGTCCCTACTTCTGAAAGCAGCCAGGCCGGGGAGAGCCTCCCCGGGCCCCGGTGGACACCCTTCCCTAGCGCCCGGACCCTCAGCTGGCTTGCAGGACGGGGGCTAGGGAAGGCTCCCGCACCCCGGGGCCTGCCGGACAGAGCACGAGCCCCGGGCCCGGTCCCAGCTTCCGAACCCTAGCCAGGCCGGGGAGAGCCTCCCCGGGCCCCGGTGGACCCCCGTCCCCAGCGCTCGGACCCTCAGCAGGCTTGCAGGATAGGGGGCTCCCGCACCCTGGGACAGAGCACGAGCCCCGGGCCCGGTCCCAGCTTCCGAACCCTAGCCAGGCCGGGGAGAGCCTCCCCGGGCCCCGGTGGACCCCCGTCCCCAGCGCCCGGACCCTCGGCTGGCTTGCAGGACGGGAGGCTCCCGCACCCCGGGGCCCGCCGGACAGAGCACAAGCCCCGGGCCCGGTCCTAGCTTCAGAACCCTAGCCAGTCTGGGGAGAGCCTCCCCGGACCCTGATGGACCCCCGGACCATCGGCTGGCTTGCAGGATGCGTGGATCCCGCACCCCAGGGCCTGCCGGATGGAGCTCAAGCCCCAGGCCGGGACCCAGCTTCAGAACCCTAGCCAGTCTGGGGAGATCCTCCCCGGGCCCTGATGGACCCCCGTCACCAGCGCCCGGACCCTCTGATGGCTTGCAGGATGGGGGCTCCCACACCCTGGGACCTGCCGGATGGAGCTCAAGTCCCAGGCCCGGACCCAGCTTCAGAACCCTAGCCAGGCTGGGGAGAGCCTCCCCGGGCCCTGATGGACCCCCGTAACCAGCGCCCGGACCCTCTGATGGCTTGCAGGACGGGGGCTCCCACACCCCGGGGCCTGCCGGACGGAGCACGAGCCCCGGGCCCGGTCCCAGCTTCCGAACCCTAGCCAGGCCGGAGAGAGCCTCCCCGGGCCCCGGTGGACCCCCGTCCCCAGCGCCCGGACCCTCAGCAGGCTTGCAGGATTGGGGGCTCCCGCACCCTGGGACGGAGCACGAGCCCCGGGCCCGGTCCCAGCTTCCGCACCCTAGTAGGCCGGGGAGAGCCTCCCCGGGCCCCGGTGGAACCCCGTCCCCAGCGCCCGGACCCTCGGCTGGCTTGCAGGACAGGGGGGCTCCAGTACCCTGGGCCCCACCAGACGGAGCTTGAGCCCCAGGCCCTGTCCCAGCTTCCGAACCCTAGCCAGGCTGGGGAGAGCCTCCCCGGGCCCTGGTTGACCCCAGTCCCCAGCGCACGGACCCTCGGCTGGCTTGCAGGATGGGGGGCTCCCGCACCCCAGGGCCTGCCGGACGGAGCTCAAGCCCCGGGCCCGGTCCTAGCTTCCGAACCCTAGCCAGGCAGGGGAGAGCCTCCCCGGGCCCCGGGGGACCCCCCGGTCCCCAGCACCCGGACCCTCGGCTGGAACCAAGGAGGGTTAAGCCCAGGCCACGTCCTCTCC